>BHFT01064549.1:2124-23547 GCA_004320025.1 Laticauda laticaudata | reverse complement strand
TTCACCTTTTAAGTTGCATTACTGAAATAAATGAACTTTTGCACAATATTCTAATTTTTTGAGTTTCACCTGTGTATGGTTGAAATATATAGCAACATCAGAGTGAGAGATATCACCAGAAGAACATTGAATGTTCCTTGATATTTTTGGTTAGAAGATCATACAGATAATTTCCCAAATTTGAGCAAGATTTAACCTGTGCAATTGTATGAATGGAATTTGTAGTTAGTTGGAGGAAATAGATTTTGAAATGGTTCTTCTGAGTTTTTGTTTGTGTGAACATGGTTTTTCAAAATCCTTAAAAATGAAATAAGAAGGAAGAGGATGAAAATGCTTCACTTCCTTCTTAAATGGTTTTCTGATTTGTAATTTCTCTTTCCAAAAACTAATTGACCTGTGAACAGACCGTCTTGTTTTCTAATGGACAACTTGGTGAATCCCTGCCAATGTCTGTTGCACACCTG
The DNA here is from genome assembly GCA_004320025.1 of Laticauda laticaudata. Classification (NCBI taxonomy): domain Eukaryota; kingdom Metazoa; phylum Chordata; class Lepidosauria; order Squamata; family Elapidae; genus Laticauda; species Laticauda laticaudata. The sequence continues at coordinate 23,083 of BHFT01064549.1, read as the reverse complement.
AGCACACTTACCTTGAATGTAATCCTCTGAACATTTTCTTTTTTAACAAAAAAGAAACCCTTATGTTGTGCCCACAAGATCATCCAGAACTGGCAAGCTATCAGAGAGAGCCAGTTTTACAGACAAAAGGCCTATTTCAGGAAAACAACCTAATTGAATGTTCAAAGGCATTCATGGGATTTATTCTCATGTTTTCATTTGAAAACTTCAAGGGTGGGGGATGCATTTCATTTATTGGGTCTGGAGATTTATTGTTTGGACTAGGGACATTCAGCATATTCTGGTTTCAGCTTTTTTGATGAAAAAATCTATACTCCATTGCTGCATTTATATTATAATATACAATTTGTTTTTCTGAGAAAGTATACCTTTTTAAGTACATACCTAAAACTTTTGGTTTTATAATATCATACCTCTAGGAGGGAATATTGTACCATTCCCATGGTTGAAATGTAGAGTACATGAGATTTGGATCTATCACTAGCTAAACTATTGCATTCAAGTATAATCAGTGTGGCCATTTATCAAAACTAAATCTGTGTTTTTATTCACTTAAAAAATACAAGTGTGATACACATTTTTTCACTGAAACATTCTTGCTATATATAAATAAGCAGCATGAACAAGAAACCTTAATTTCAGTGCCTGCAAACAGTTTTTTTACTGCCTGTATTTTTATCCAGTATTTTTATTCAGAAAGGACATAGTACTGTCCTAGGAAAGACCTACTCATATTACATATGGGAAATTAGTTTGTAAATAAAAATCTGTATATTTTAATGTTCTCCGCCCCGGCACATTTTCTTGAAGTTCATAATCTTGTAATTCTTCCTCAGTGGCCAATGAATTGCTTAGTTTTTTCCACTTAATTTCAAAATTTACTTTGGTTTTGAATTAGAGGTTGTGCCCAAGTATAAGCCAGAAGTGATGTGTGGCCTTCCATTTCATTGTGTCTGGAGGGGAATGCAGTCCTTAATTATCAAATTAGATGCACATTCTGGCTCTCTGGCATATCTTCCTGGCTGGCCATCTGTTACATTGGATCAAGGCCCACCGAGAAAGTAGACTACTCATTACCAACAGTGCCCTAGTGCCAACCAATGGTGGGTTAAGAGGGGCAGGCTGTACACAGTTCATATTCCTGCTCCCCTGCCAGGAGCATTTCTTATGAGCAGATCAATGCCAGCCTAAGCCCATATGTCCCATTTGCATAAATTCACATCTGTGGAGACAGATGTGGCCATTGCTGTATCAAGAGGAAATGTTAAGGAATGAGGATACTGACCATAGTTTATCAATCAAGTGTCCTTTGGAAAAAGAAGTTTATAATGGCACTACTTCATCACTGTAAAGAGGTCCAATCAAGGTCAGTCCATTCAACTCACTTTTCAAGCACTAATACCCAAAGCAGCTGGCCACGAAAGACTTGTGAAAGAAGCAGATCAAGTTTTACTATTAGCTTGAGCTAGCCTTTGGCATATTTTCCTTGACGAGCAACATTAAAAAAACCTGAATTTCCCATGGTACCTATATTAAGTTGCTTATGTATGTATATGTGCTAGTCCACCTCTCCTTAATACTCTTAACTTTAGATGACATTAAAATAACCATATTGCATTATTATCATCATTAGGTGATTGTCAAAGAATATTCACTAGAACATCACTCATTCATGGAAGGGGACATAGTCCAATTCAGTGGCCATACACTAGAAGTAGTCCTGTTCACTGGCTATATACAGTCAGTACACACTAAAGATTGGGCATGAGTTGGTGTTTACACAATCCCAAAAGCTAGTTAGCATTTTATATACATAAAATTTGAATAGTGATCACTATTACGGTTTAATATAAGATGCTAATTATTGGGACATATTGAGTGTGGATAGTCCCATTTTGGTATAAATGCATGCGAATACAGAACATGAATATACTATTAATATATGGAGCATCCATATGAAATTTAATATTCCAGGAATTTTTGAATACTGGTTGCTTTGGTACAGTAATGAACACCTGCTAATTATGTTCTTAGCATCATCTGGCTTTGTATTATGGAATATATAATTCTGGATTAATACAGAAAAAGGGAGTGCATGAATTAAATAATAATAATGCTATAGTATTGCTGATAGCTTTGTAGCCAAATTGTTGGGCTGTGTTGGTGGTTTTCTTATGCTTGTGAACTGTGTGTTAATTTTTTTAGGTTGCCAGGATCTGATGGCATGAGGTAATGATGTCATTAGATTGGATGCAACCTAATGTATTGACCCTTTGGAAAAGCTAGCTTCATTTTTTTGAGGGATCAGGTTTTTCAGAAGATGACATGGGTGTGTCTAAATGGCGTAAGCCATCTAAGCCTTCAAACTCAAATCCATTCCAAACACCCTCCACAAGACGAAGTTTCACTGTGTTATAGAATCCCAGGTTTCTTAATAGCAAGGTTAACATTCCAGCTGATTGTTTGAATTTCACATGCCTTGCTGTGCATGTGTCTACTCTAACCGGAGTCTTACTGAGTTTGAGTTTCTTTACTGATGTGTATTATGCTATGATGAAATATTAGATTATTGCATTGGTTGAAAGCAAAGAAACTTGTTAATTTAGGAGATCAGATCAGATGGAAAACTTGGGGAATATGGAGAAAAGAAAGAGGAGTTAAGAGGAAGTCAGTCCTGACAGGCAGACAGAGAAAAGGAAAAAAGAGAGAGAGAGGGCAAAAAAGATACCCAATATTTATAAAAGAAAGTAAAGAGAGATACTAGTAGCTTTTGTGACAGCCTTTCTGTAAATCATCCTGCTAATCATCACCTTAAGGGAGCAGTCAGTCTTTATTTCATCCAGGACTGATTGATTGGTTCTGCTTGCAGTCCGTGGAACTCTTAGTAACAGTCTCCAAATCCATAATTCAAAAGGCATCTCTTTTCTGTCTCCTGCTTTTCTTTATGTCCAGCATCACAGGCATACATTATCACTAGGGAAAAAATACATTGACTTGTCTGTTTTGATCTTTGTATCTTACAGATATCTTCTGTGATCTTGGCTACGTTCCTTTCCTTTCCTCCTAGGATTAAGCTTGTTTTTCTCTTCCAAGAAACTCTCTACCTTCCCCTATTTTTGAAGCAAAACTAACAGCCGCCTTCACTTCTTTGCATTGAATTCCCAACAAGCAGTTTAACATCAGTTTTGCCCTCTCAGGTTCAAGTAAACTCAAAAGAAACTCAGTGCTGTCTATTTTATAGAAATGGAAGGTTAGACTAAGCAGATTGAAGGCTAGAGTTTCTTTGGGGGAGATGCCAACAATTGCTTTGCTTTGAGGTTAACAAGCAAAGCAAAGAATCCATTAAACCATGGAAAGAGCGATGGCAGAATTAAGTTATAGTGGGTGTAAGAAGAGATTGCAGTTTCATGTTGGCAGAGGGCAATCAATAGTTTTAGTGGCTTTATTCTAGTATACAGTAAAGGCTTTATCTTGTGCTGTGACTGAGACTTAGGCAAAGTGTAACAACTTAGTCACACCGTGTTGAATTGAATGTCTGGGATATTATTCAGCATACGGTTCAGTTCTGGGAACTACCAATGAGCTTTGATAGTCTGATTTCATCTCCTTTTTCCTACCATACTGGAAGAGAGAGATTGTTTACAGATCAAAAATTGATGCAATCACTACCAATTCTCTGGAGGCTCAGCTGATTATTGATCCAACAGCCAACACCTTGTTCTTGGAACACGTATATTTGCTTTCATTTATGTGAGACACATATTTATTTAACAACCTTTGGTTGTCATAATGTGAGGTTTGAATACACTTTTAAAGCATTGTGGATTGGCAGATAATGTTTCAATCTCTCAAAAATGTATAAATTGTATCTTCTGTGATTGGGTTATTTATGTAACTTGTTTCCTCTTCAGATGTTCAAGTGGTTCTTTAGTGTCTTAGGGATAACAGTTTATGTTTACAATAAAGATTATTTTCCTTTTATATTCTTATATTAGTTTTTTTGGACTGCTGTATACCATATTTCCTCTAAAAGATTTCAGTTGGATCCATCTAAAGTACAATCCATTATAATATGGGAACGTCTGCATTCCTTTTGCGTTATTTCATGGTATTTGCTGATTTTTACCATCAGTATTCTTGACTTTGCAAGCATAGCCACTTCACTGACTTGATTTCTCAAAAAGATGGTCCTTTCAAGTGGGATTTCAAAGCCTAGCAGCCTGCCTTCTCAACTTTTCTTCCATCTTGTGGTTCCTATTGCCCTTCTGTTATAATGATTGGTATCTCTCATCTCACTTTGGAGCTATGCTTTTCCAGTGCCTTCAGAGTTTCCCAGCAACCTCTTCTCTGTAACTCTTTTACTCAACAGCTGTTATAAGCCAAGTGAAACTGATACCTTTATCAAGAGGTTTTATCTATCAAAGAGCCGTTTCAGACCTGGAGCCATTTCCTGGAGGTATGAGTTATCCTGGAGAAGTTAGAAGTTACTGTAAGAACCTGGAGCATCTACAGACTCAGAGCAAGCTTAACAAATACCAGGTCAGGAAGTTACAAATGTGTTCCTTGTTTTAACATTCAAATCCCTGACATTCCAAGCATGCAGAAAAGCAGGTTAATGCCTGATCATGCACACCAGAACATTACTTGCTTCAAACTCTTCCCAATCTCCATTCTATGCTCAGGAAACTTTGGATCTCCACCCTGTATTTGGGAACAATGACTGAATTTTTGTCAGTGAAGATGACATACTCTACTTTTTCAGATGCATGGAAGAAGAAGGAATACTCTTGTACATATGCTTATAATGACTACAGTCCATCAGTGAGTTGGGGCCATGTGTAGTAAAGTTCATGAAACTATGACATTCTGAGTTCTTGTCAAGTAAGAAGTTGTGTGTGGTTTTAAAGAAGAGATTGGACTCCCATTTGTCTGAAATGGTATAGGGCAGGGGTAGGGAAACTTGGCTCTTTCATCACTTATGGACTTCAACTTCCAGAATTCCTGAGTGAGTCATAAAAGTTTCCCCATCCCTGGCCTACTGGTTTTTCAGTTGTGGGGGAAATCAATTTTTGACTTGAATAGGACTGTTTAAATATACAACTCTAATTATACATATATACACCCATTCTTATATACATATTCTTATATGTCCTACATTTGTGTATTAAACAGTCCCATTCAAGTCAAAAATTCTGGGAGTTCTGGGAGTTGAAGTCCATAAGTGATAAAAGAGCCAAGTTTCCCTACCCTGGTATAGGGTTTCCTATCTGAGCAGGAGGTTGAACTAGAAAACCTCCAAGATCCTGTCCAACTCTGTTATTCTGTTAAACATTTGAAAGGAGATGTATGTGATGTTAAAATATTTCCATGGTACCTGGCCGATTATCCTTCTGGTAATAAGGATACCTCAAATATTAAATGCCCTGACATTGCTTACTGTTCTTATGTCTTTCTTTGATTGATTTTCCTCATTGGGGAGTCTTCATGGAATTAAGAACGTTTTAAGTGTCTTTGATTTTTTTTTTCGAAATGAGAGGAAGCAGGCAGAAGGCAACTGATATAGTGTCAGAAACTATCAAAAACATAATAGCAACAGACATACTAAAGGAAACTCTGTGGAGAATCAATTTCATACTATATTTTTTTCTTATTTTTCAAGTTTTTATTTGTTCAGAGTTGTTGAGAGACAAGTATTATATTAATTTAATTAATAATACTTTGAACAAGCATGCAGGGAAAATAAACTTTTTTAGGTAACTAAGCTATACCGTAAAGTTTTATACATTCTGTATTCCTATGTTGGTATGTATTTGTTTTATACTCCGCCTTTCTACTGGACTCAAGTCTCAAGATGGCTAACTTAAAAAACTTAAAAAAACCACCACCAACAAAAAAACAACAGCAGAACACCAAACCACAAAAAGAGTACTCTTAAGTAATACAGATTAGAAGCCTGGGGAAACAGTTTTAGTAATGTTATGAACTCTGAAAAAAGAGATTTCAATATGACTCTGGAAAGAATATATTCATAGCTTGATAGTAACAGAAGAGAAGATCATCTCCTTCATTGTTCATCAAAGACAGCAATTGGACAATATAATATTTCTATAATCCATGAATTGTCAGGATGATTACCTGAAATCACTTATCCTATTTAAGGAAATGTTAATTACATAGAAGGATTTTTTTCTATCAGAGAATTTTAGGGCTTTCCCTGTACAAAAGTGGAAAGTTTCATAGTGCTTGCCATTTCTGGGATCCAAGACAAATAAGTGGTTTCTTGTAAATTTTAGTGTCAGAAATCTGTGTTCTCAAAATTTTAAACATTTAGTCATCTCTGCTGCAGAGAGAATATGATTCCAATTTGAAATGATTGTTAGGTACTGGCTTTTCTGAAGTCAAAACATTACCTTATGTAATCCATTGTAGTATTCTGAAATATCCTCCTTCTGTCCATCAATTGGAATTTTGCTAAGAAATTTTATTTTATATCATGCATTCATCCATCCATCTATTTATCCAGGCATCTATTCATCCATCTCCTAGAATTCAGAGCTACATCTGCTAAGTACCACAATTTGATGATTGTTTGTGATTTTACACCAATCTATTGCTACTGTAGCACATTTCTCTAGGCCACATTCCATTGCTTTATTTATGCTAAAAATTCATAGAGTATTTGTCAATGACTGGATTAGGAAAATGGTCTTCATAAATATTCTTATTTTTACATTGAAAACAATAATGATGTTAATGTCTGAACTATATATTTGTTTTAGACTAGATCTACAAAAACTACGGTGTACTAGAGCAGTCAAGCTGCTAATCTAGAAACAAAGAGACTGTGAGTTCTAGGTTTCCTTTAAATATGAAAGCTTAAAGATTGGGTGACCTTAGACCAATCATTCTCTCTTAGCCCAACCAAACTCACAGGAAGGTTGCTGTAGGGAAGATGGGAGGAAGGAGTATTAAGTATATTTGCGATCTTGAGTTGATCAAATATGAAAAAATGGGATAAAATTATAATAAAATCCGAAATCAAAATCCAATCATTTATAAATACTCTGAATTTTTAGCACAAATATAGCAATGGAATGTTGCCTAGAGAAAAGTGCTACAATAGCAATAAATTGGGGTAAAATCACAAACAGTAATCAAATTAAAATGCCAAATGGCTAAAGCATCAGGAGCCATCAGGGTGAGGCGTACTCATATCTGAGTATTTTACAGATGTACAACATCAAGCATGAACAAGTTAAAAACGTGATTAGTAAAGAATATATCTAAAGAGAAAGGAAAAGGTTGAAGACAAATTGAATGGTGGAAACACCATCAAAACCATCAATACCTGTAACGTGTATGTGATACAATTTATTGGACTGGAATTACTGGAATTATTAACTGGACACAAGGGGAATATGGTAGTTTGGAACAAAAAAATTAAAAAGCTAGTATTTACTATGCATTACATCACCTTTGTGTTATTGGTAGATTATATCTGCCCTACAGAAATTGAGGTAAATGTTTACTTCAAGTCAAACTGTCAACAAAGAAAAGCATGAATTGGGTGATTATGTAAAACATAGTCAAGAACAAGCATTGATACAAGTTAAACATTGAAAATTACTGAATGTTCAAGAAACAAAACATAAATATTGCAATAATGTAAAAAACAGGAACAAAATGCTAGCAAAGAAAAGCTTTGCATGGACAATTTCAACAAAACATCAGAGGGAAATTGGGTAAAGATAAAACCTATCAGCGGCTCACAACTGGAATACACACACACACACACACATACACACAGGCTTGATTTTGACTGCTCTAGAACAAGTTATTTGAAGTAATGCAATCAAGGCCTGAATTGAAAACTCATCAAATGATTCAGAATGAAGAAGAAAAACTAGAGCATTTTCTCAGCTCATCCAAGAAGATTGCACAAACTGATTGTAAATAACAAAATAACACAGTCATTCAAATGATTCAGTAGAAAGCTGTAAAATTATGTAATGAAAAACTGATAGAATTGAAAAAATAGTTGCAAATGAGCAGGTTAATATGTTATGGGATTTCCAGATACAGGACTGATAAAGTCTTATGCACCAAATTTAAGTCTGTTTGAAAAGAAGAAAGGATGAATAATTGAAGTGGCAATACCAAGGATACTAGAAGACAAAAATTGGAAAAGATCACGAAGTATCAACAACTAAAAATCAGAATTGAAAGATCATGGTATAAACTAGCTGTGATGGTCCCAATGGTTGTTGACACATTGAGCACCATACTTAAAAATTGTTAGAAAATGTGTGTGTCAACAAAATTTTTATCTGTCAATTACAAAAGGCCACACAACTTAGATCTGCACATATACTAACCAAGGCATCAAGATGGGTCCCCAAACTTGGCAACTTTAAGACTTGTGAACTTCAATTCCCAGAATTCTCCAGCCAGCTATGGAGTTGAAGTCCACAAGTCTTAAAGTTGCCAAGTTTGGAGACCTCTGCATTAAGACATCATAGATTCTTGGGAAGCATTTGATGCATATGAAGGCCAGCACCAACTAATATGGCATAAGTGATGCCATATTGTTGTATATATAATAATAATTTGTGGTAAAAGAAAAATATGGGTACAATTCCAAAACATCTGGAGCACCACTTGAACACCATAGGCCTTGACACCAGTCAGTTGCAAAAGACAGCTTTAGTTGGAACTGCTTAATCTTGTGATGATACATTTAACACCATCAAACAATAACTGCCTATCTTGGGTCCTTGGAAGAGACTGATAAATGGATAAAATGCCAAATCCAGTCTAACATCTGGCTGACTGACTCACCTTAATAAAACAACATCTGTTTATCTCAGGCCCTTGGGAAGGATTCTATAGGTGGATAAAATGCCAAATCCAGCCTAAACATCTGGCTAACTACACAACCCATCATAATATCCACTTATTTAATTATATTTTTCCTGTTCTGAATGATGCCACAAGATGACAGGTAGTCCTCAACTTGCCACCACAATTTGAACCAAAATTTTAGTTGCTAAGCAATGGATTAAGTGAATTGTCACATGGACCTTGTTTTACAACCAATTTTTACAACAGTTGTTTAGTGAATCTCATGATCATTAAGCAAATTATACAGCCATAAATCACTTTTTGCAGGCCATGGTAACTGTGAATGATTGTTAAATAAATGGCTATATATTAAGGATTAATTGTACTCAGATTTGTTTCTTGCGCTCAAATCCTGTACTATGTTGCATTGCAAAGACCTAACTCAGGCTTGGAAAACTATTAAACCAATTCACTCTCAACAAAAAAGCCTTATGAGGAAACAATCTCAAGAGACATTAAATGAAACATCCATTTTGTTGTCTTCTGTGTACTGGGATTGAATAACAGCAATCCAGTATTATAAACAGTCTTACCTGAATTCTTATTACAAAGCTTTTAAGAATTAAAAGCTGAATATCAGTAAATCAGTTTTTGTCACCATTTTATAGTAACATCATATATATCGATTTTCCTATTTTTCAATCAGAAAAAGGGACAACATTTAAACAAGGAGACAATTTTTATTTCTAAACATCTTCCTTTTCTGTGCTCTCAAATTAAAACCACTTGATGGCTGTGTGTGCCTTTTTAAATCCCTATATTTGGCTCTAAAATAGCTAGCGCTCTTTCTACTTACATATTACCAATAAAACACAACATATGGTAGTTCTTAGCAAGAAAAATAAAAATGAAAAGTTTACTTATTAATTCCTTCCCAAATAAAAGAACTAAAAAAAATGTGGATTTCTTTTCCCTTGCAGAGAAAGTTGGAACAGAGTGTGCACATCACACTTGTTTAACAAGTTAAATGAAACAAGGATAATCCTCCCTCAAAACTGGGAATATACATCAAGCATATTTATTCTGGACCTCTTGTTTGATTGAATACTCAGAAGTTCTTCAAAGTAGCCTTGTGATGAGGAAGCTTTTCAGGAAATACCATACTTGGATATCATCAGTTTCCATCTTGGGTAAAAATGGCTGTAATTTAGTCGCCTGTTTTCAAGTAGCACTAAGGATTCAAGAGCTAAGGCATTTGTAAAAGAAAGATTTAATAAAGATCCTGGCCTTTTTTTCTTTTAGAGAACTCTTTAGAGCAAAATATAATTGTAGATGTTCCAATAAATTGTTAAACTTGAAGTGCATGCATATGTCAAAATACATACTTAGAAAAAACTATGATGTATTTTTCAGCTAAGAAACCCTGCAGAAGGAATAGCAAAAAAGTATATCATTTAATTTTCTCAATGTGGGTGTGGGGACTTGTTAAAACTCTGCATATGATGTGTGGATTGTATTCATTTATAGAAAAGCATAGGAAATCTCTTACATATTTTGGTGCATGTGTTGAATTGAATTGATTAAAAAAAAATAAAAGAAAATGAAAAAAGGCAGAATCTTCCATTTCTAATTAACATGAAACCCCGATGTGGTAAATACATTTTAATTAACTGACAAAACTAAAATAGTTTTCTTGTTTCTAAGTAGTTTTTGGAAAAGTTGGCTTCCTTTTCAAAACCTGTTTTTGTACTCAGAGCAATAGTAGATACTGCAGGAGGTAAATTGGTAAATCTTTCCAGACGAAACCTGTCTTTGGTATTTGGCATTCTTTAATGTCCTCTTCTAAAAGTGCAGGCTTGTACCTCATCAAGCAAGTTGGGCTAATTATCCCCTTATCCATGCCCAGCCCAGAATTGCATAGTTCTGATAGGTGTGCTGTAGTTCTATAATATATGGAATGCTGGATGAATTCCAGAAGCTGTTAGTGAAATCTTCCAACTATAAGAGAAGAGGCATTTAATGTAAAAGCTGAGTTTAATTTACCCATAAGGAAGCTGATACTAGTTATCAGAGGATACTCTTAGGTCTTGCTTGTAACTGAACAATGGAAACGGAGCATTCAAAGGTCCTTATGAAAACTACAATCCTCCTGCAGGAAAATTGTGTTAACTTTACTGAAATGCACTCTGAGATGGTGATTAGAATACAAGTGAAGTTGTCATTGGGACAGTCACTATTTCTTAGGTTAAATCACAAATTTATTGAAAGAAACCAGAGACCTAAACTTTAGCAGTTTGTTGCTGAAGTTTATTGCTACAAGTCCTAGTGGACTTGTAGCAGTAAATTACATTAAAAGCTGTAGTGGCTCAGGGGTTAGAACACAGTATTCCAGGCTTTATCTGCCCACTGCCAAGAGTTTGATCCTGACCGGCTCAAGGTTGACTCAGCCTTCCATTCTTCCGAGGTCTGTAAAATAAGGACTCAGATTGTTGGGGGCAACATGCTGACTCTGTTAACCACTTAGGGAGGGCTATAAGGTATTGTGAAGTGGTATATAAGTCTACCTGTGATTATGTGTATGATTGTCTCAGGCCCTGGCCTACCCTCTTCTTTTCTGATAAGGTTTAAAAGTGCCTCCTTTCAGTATGAATTAATCAACTAACTTCCTTAATACTTCATAGCTCTGGTTAATTCATAGTCTAGATCAAGAGTGAACAATTGGTTTATATTGAAGAAATGCCAGCTGATCTGGCATACTACATGGTATCAGAAGTAATGTGTACCTGATACTATTTCATTGTGTCATTTTAAGTTTTGTCCTCTGACTTCAACCATCTCTCCACAGAGAAATCTATTTTGCCTAGGCTTTTCCAGATATCTATCTTATCTAAGATGTGCTGGACGATTAGGACACTCATGAATATTTGTTCCAAACATCATTCAAAGAACTTAACAAGTCACCAACATTACCTGGGACATATTATCACAAATGCTATGATATGTATTTGGGGAACAGTCCGGCTGGGATTGTAGAGAATTCAAAGAATTAAACTGAGTTATGATCTTGGCTTCTGAGCATGTTAAGAGTTTTGCTATACCTGAAACTAGGAAGAGAATCATCCAAGTAAAGGTCCTTGAAAATTTGCCTCTAAGAATTCATAGCACCATATTACTAACTTAGAACCATGATGGCGAACCTATGGCACACATGGCACACAGAGCCCTTTCTCTGGGCACGCAAGTCATCACCAGAGCTCAGCTCTGCTGTGTGTGCTTCCTGCCAGCCATCTGGTCTTCGAATCTCTGAGAGCATGCGCAGAGGGTGAGGCATCCATGTGGGAATCACACATGCATGGACGGGATGCACGCATAGGAGTCCCGCATGCATGGGCAGGACGGGGTCATACGTGGGAGGGGCAGGGCTCAAGTGTGAGAGTCATGCACATATATGGAGAGGGCGGGATATGTGCCTGCATTTGTGGAGACGGAGCGCATGCATGAGGCACATGCACACATTGCATTTTTGGGGTGCGCGTGTGTGCGCGCGCTTTGGGCACTTGGTACCAAAAAGGTTAGCCATCAGTGAACTAGAAAGTTTCAAAGTCAACAGATACAGCATTCCATCCAAATTTTGGACAGTTCCTCACCATAGTAAAATTCAGACTAGTAAAATATTTTATAGGCTAAAAGATAGCAGTTATTAAGAGATCAAAGCAACCCCTTCCTGTTTGGTTTCTTTGTTGAACATGCAGAACATACAACATTCCTATAAGAGATGGAATGATCTGTGCCTTGACCACCAATGTGGAATCTACCCATCTTCTATCAGTCCTAGCTGGGGCATTAATGAAGAATTGTGTATGTTGTAGCGTCATTTCTGGAAAACCAAATGCTACCAACTCTGATCAAAATAGTTCTATGACAATGACTCTATAGTCAAAAAAACCTGAATCCAATATTAGGAAAAAATTAGAGGAATCAAGTAACTTGCTGGGTGGGTAGGGGAACAAAGTGCCTTATTTTTGTTTGAGCTAGCAAAGGAAAGACTGAGTATTCTACCCCTCTTCTGGAAGCCCACTCACAAGGTATCGTGAATGTTCTAGGCTAACCAAGCATATTAAGAAAGAGGATTATGTAAGCCTACACAAGGAGGGGCTGTTCACATTCATGCAGTGGGACACGGTAAAGAGAAAACATGTATTGGATTCTGCAACGAAGAATTTCATTCTTATAAACACAGATTTTAATAATTTTTCTCATGCCATTTTTAACATTCCCTACTTCATTGTGAACAGATGTGTGAAGATTTGGGCCAAAGCTATTTGAAAGAGAACGGTATTCTGTTCATTTGTTTCTTTAAAAAAAAACTTTTACACTTTATGCTATATTTATGCATGTGAATGCAAAAATAATAATTTATGCATAGAAAAATTCTAATTTATTTCAATTTATTTATATTGTTTAATTTTTGTTTTGCCTCCTGTGCATGCCCATGCGATCCCCCATGTGCACACTGCACGCCTCTGCGCATCCTCACGTGATCCCCATGCATGCTTGCCTCCCTGTGCATGCACATGCATCTCCCGCATGTACCTCTCCCCCCATGCAGGCGCAGCAGATACCTGACAATAATTTAGTATCGGCTGGCTGTTAGGGCTCCAACAAATCCACCCTCATTCAAATCAATAGTCTCTAGTCTCATCTCAGAGAAAAGTAAATTGATTTATTAGGAGTGGCCATGTTGGTGTAAGTGGTTGCAGCCGATACTAAATTACATAATGTCTTCCCCCCAGCCCCTGGATGTGACTTCTCCAATGGGACACATCCATCTCCAAGAGACATCCATCATGCTCTCCAATAACCTTCTTATGCTCCTACAACTTTGGGCTTCCCAAGGTGATTATCTAGGCGTTTCAAGAATGCCTTGTTTTTCCCTACTTCCTTTTTTCTGGCAGCTAAAAAGACCAAATGAGTATCTTTTTAGTTCACAACTGGTCGGGGCGTGTGCGCATGCACAGTGGATCAACTCCAGGTGACGGCTCACATGCCGGCAGAAATGTCTCTGCGTGCCACTCCAGGCACGCGTGCTATAGGTTCGCCATCAAGGATACAGTGGATGACCTTGGGTGGTGAGGGGAAAAGTTGTTGCCGTGGAAAAGATCAGACAAGAGTGACAGGAACACCTAATGGTTTAACAGTCAAAGAAAGAAACTTAGGAAGGACCCAACATTAAAAGCGGCAATAGGAAATTTGTGTCTTTAGACTTGCAAAATTAATGTTAATGTAGCCTTTCAATAAAGTAGAATTAGCTAATCTAGTCGTATTTCCTGTCTGGCTTACCCAGAAAGACAAAACTTCTCAAGCTGGTTTGAAATGTTTTTCAGTTAGAAATATGCTGTGTTTCCAAGAATTATAGATATATTCCAATATAGTTTTTATCTAATTCTGTCCTTTTTGAAGATATGTGGGTTCAAGAGTTTTCCTGACTTTGGAATAAACCAAGCCAGATATGGAGTCTGAATGGTGGATCAAACGCCTTATGAATATGAGTTCCCCATCAGAAATTGTAATGCCTAGGTCACACTGGCCGACGGATGCAAAATGTATGCAAAAAGGACACAGCGGACGAGCAAATTTTCGGGGGTGGCTCCATCCGTTGTCATCCGTTCCAAAAAGTGGCAAAAATTTGCATAAACAGAACGGAAAAGAAAGGAAAAGAACGGACGTGGGTAGTATGTAGCAGGGATGTTAAAGGGATGTTCATAGAAAGCCTAGAGAATGTATATAGGATGCAAACCGTTCACTGCTCATCCTTTCTATTTCTGTGCTACTAACGCTGTGTAGACGTTCCGTGTACCTTTTGTTTCCTCCCTCGTTCTGTTTTCAGCTGCAGCGGATGTGAGTTGAGGGGATGCCCAGAGGATGCAGAGAGGATACAGCGGACATTTAATGGATGATAAACGGACATAGAACATTTGTTGCTCGGATGTCACGGATTTACATCGTACACAGTAGAAAGTTCATCCGTTCACAAAGTTTTGTGCAGCTCAAAACTTCTTGAGCGGATGAAATCGCAGTGGATGGATGCTCAAAGGATAGAGCTTATGAAACACATATGCAGTGAGTACAGAACGGATGCATAGCATTTTCCAACGGATAGCAAGCTTTTTTTAACGTTTTACATCCTCTTTGCATCCGTTGGTGCAGTGTGACATGGACTTAATCTTGCTTTCAACTCCATTTCTGGCATCCTGAGTCTTGTGTTGTCTCAGAAAAAAGCTAATAAATGTAATAATTATTATGCAATAGAACCTACTGACCTTGCATGATTTAAAAAAAAAAAGCACCTTAAGGTTAGTCATACTTGGTTGACACTTGTATGGGTGAGCACTAGATTATATAAAGGCTGCAGATCCAACTAAGAAGAAACTTCCATCCTCCATCAACAACTTATTATTTCACTCACGATTTCTACCCAAAAAAATTGTCTATATTATTGCTCAAAAATTTGCTCAACTTGAGAGAATCATTATCTTTGTATATAATTAGAGACTAGTTTGAATATTTGTTCTCATAAATATGGATCTAGGAAAAGAGTCTAATTATGGTATTTATAAATTTATAGAACATTTATACATTATTTACATAATTTATTCAATCTTCTTATGGGAGAAGGGAGAATAACCAGGTCTTTAATAGGTTCTTGAATGTATGGAGTATGTGTATGGGGGAAATTATTCGAATCTTGAGGATAGGAAGAGATATCATTCCAGAGGGCCTCCTAGTCTAGGAATGGTTTCAAGTGATACAAGTAAGTGTATCTGTGCAAAGGTTTTTTGGTTACAGCTGCCAACTGCTCTTTGAACCAGAATTGTGATTCAGAAATGACCTCCAAGTTGTGCATCAGTCCCACACAGAGCAGTGCAGTTCTAATGTATCTTGATTCTTTCTTTTTCTTGAGTCACAATATATGCATTTTGATAATATTATTTATGATGATTTGATTTAGACACCGCTACATCTGTGTGGCTCCTAGAATAGAAACAAATAACAGTATACAATCCTTTTTTTTTTTTTAAAATCAACAATATAGCAAATCTGGCCAACAGCAAATAACGTATACCCTTTAAGGCAGGGGTCCCCAACCATCGGGCCCTGGACCGGTACTGGTCCATGGATCATTTTGTACCGGGCCGCAAAGAAGGAATAATCGTGATTAAAATATATATAAAAATATGTTTTTAGTAAAGAAATAGTAAAGAAGCCCTTTACTATTGGGGAAGAATTGATTTTGCCGGTCCTTGAAAAAGTGTTTCTGCGTGAAACTGGTCCCTTTAAGGGACTCCTTGCTTAAAGCCTGAGAAAAAAAAAAAACAGGTCTTTAAGGCTCTCAAGAATGGCACCAGGTTGGCAGCCACCTAGTTCTCTTTATCCCAGAGGTTAGTGACAGACTAGATATGCTTCTGCAATCTGATAATGACACTATTAGACTGAAGGAAACAGGAATTTACCAACCCTGCTGGATCATCGTGATTTGGTGATCACAACAGATAGGCGGTCCTTCAAATAATTAGGCTATATGTCATATAAGGCTTTTATAGATCATAACTAGCCCTTTGAATTATACCTGACTAACATTCATCCATAATTTGTCTCCACAATTTTTATATTCAAGTTTTTTCAGTTGTTGTCTTCTTGTTTCTGCAAGCCTTGAAGTACTGTATAAAAGAATATGTATTTTTATCCTGAAGTTAAATGACTCTAAGGGAGTGCCTGTTCTGATGAAAGGAAATCTATTTAAGTAAAACAATGAGGAAAATAACATTGCCAAGTAGTTTTGATGTTCAATTTGTAAAAAAAAAAAAACTGAAGACACAACCCAATCCTGCCCTTTATAATCTTTGTCTAGTTTCCTTTCATTCTTCCTACTTTTTCATTTCTAAAAACAGAATGGATTGGGTTTCTTACAATAGCTTTATCCAAGCTGATGCCTTTATGGAATTAAATCCCAGACTTTGTTTCTTGATTGGCTAGTTGTTATTAAGATTCTATCTAACTGGAGGTGGGGAGCAAAAAAAATTTCTACACCTTTAACTTTTTTTTCCTGATAGTAGGGCTTTGACATTAGAAGAACAAGGCAAAGGGGAAGCATGATGAAGAAGGAACTGAAAACTTTCAAATTTGAATTGAATGTTTGTAGGTTTCAAACTGAGAAAAGATTGGGCAGTGCTCATGGCTCTGTCCTTCCATTCCATATAATCAGGTGGAGATCTGAAGAGGAGCTAAATTTCTAATATTGAATATTTGTGCAGTCCTCCATGTAGAACTTGGGATATTTTTTATTAGGATTCTTGGTCACAAAAAAAGACATAGTCTCATTCAAACTAATGTGAATGCATGTCCCTGCTGTCTGTTTTGGTTCTGCAACTCAACAGGACTGACACAGACTTCACAGGATAATTAGGACTGCAGAAAAAACAATTACTACCAACCTTCCTTCAATCAAGGACCTGTATACTGCACCAGTCAAAAAGAGGGCTGTGAAAATATTTACAAACCCCTCACATCCTGGACATAAACTGTTTCAACTCCTACCCTCAAAACTACACTATAGAGCACTGCACACCAGAACAACTAGACAGAAGGACAGTTTTTTTCGCAAATGCCATTACTCTGCTAAACAAATAATTCCCTCAACACTGTTCAACTGTTCAAAGTCTGCACTACTATTACTGTTAATCTTCTATCACTCCTTATCACTGCCCTCCCACTTGTGACTGTATGACTGTAACGTTGTCGCTTATGATTTATATTGACTGTTTCTAGTTTGATTTGATTGCTTATTGTACCCTATGATTCCCATTAAGTGGTACCTATGGTTCTTGACTCTTGACAAATGTATCTTTTCTTTTATGTACACTGAGAGCATTTGCACCAAGACAAATTCCTTGTGTGTCCAATCACACTTGGCCAATAAAGAATTATATTCTATAAAGAATTCTATTCAGACCCCCATGTAAATGTATGTGAGACTTCATTCTCCACCCAATTGGATCTCTCCATCTAAACAAAATTAGATTCCTCTCTGCTATAATGCCAATAGTGATTTACTGTGATAACAATTCAGAACACTCATTTCTTTCTCATAAGTTGAAAAACAACAACTCTGGCAATAAAAGAGGGAAAATGTATCATCTTATCTTCTTAGCTGCTGGTCTAATGCTAGGGCATGAGAAATATTGGAAGCTTTGACAGCAGTATATTTCAACTGGAGGGATAAGAGTACCAACTACCCTTGAAAACCTAAACATGGCTTATTGTAGTAATGGAGGGTGGGTACAAACATTTTGGATGAGACCTACTGGTTAGCTTTACTAGTCTTAGAATTGTTTTTAATTTTGTTTAGTTTTTGAGGGTGCAGATTTTAAACAAAAATAGCTTTCCAGACTTTTGTTTTCTACCAGTGAAATTACTTTGAAGGTATTATTTGGACTAGGAAACTTACAAGAGCAGCTTCTACTTGTCTTCCCCATGATTTACCGAAAGAACAACATTAATTTCAATAAGCAGATGAGATTGCTTGGAACTGACCTTTGGCAACTCTGTTATTTGATTGATGGGTTGATTTAAAAAGACTTACATAGCCACATATATTGTAACAACAACCCTGGACAGCACATAAAGCAATCCAAATATGAACCACCTCCAAATAATCATTTTTTTAAAAAAATGTATAAAATATCTATTAAAACAGCACTCTAAGGTAGCATTCCCTTAAGCCCATGTCACATTGCACCAACGGATGCAAAGAGGATGTAAAACGTTTAAAAAAGCTTGCCATCTGTTGGAAAACGCTATGCATCCGTTGTGTACTCACTGCATACGTGTTTCATACGCTCTATCCCTCCAGCATCCGTCCACTGAGATTTCATCCGCTCAAGAAGTTTTGAGCTGCACAAAACTTTGTGAACGGATGAACTTTCCGCTGTGTACGATGTAAATCTGTGACATCCGAGCAACAAACGTTCTATGTCTGTTTATCATCCGTTAAACGTCCACTGTATCCTCTCTGCATCCTCTAGGCATCCCCTCAACTCACATCCGCTGCAGCTGAAAACGGAACGAGGGAGGAAACAAAAGGCACACAGAACGTCTACACAGCGTTAGTAGCACAGAAATAGAAAGGATGAGCAGTGAACGGTTTGCATCCTATATACATTCTCTAGGCTTTCTATGAACATCCCTTTAACATCCCTGCTACATACTACCCACGTCCGTTCTTTTCCTTTCTTTTCCGTTCTGTTTATGCAAATTTTTGCCACTTTTTGGAGTGGATGACAACGGATGGAGCCACCCCCGAAAATTTGCTCGTCCGCTGTGTCCTTTTTGCATACATTTTGCATCCGTCGGCCAGTGTGACCTAGCCTTTACATCCACATACCATTTTAGTTGATTCCAGCATCATCCTATACCCCAAGGATTGTGTTATAACTCTAAATTATTTTAAGAAATTGATTTATCATAATTTCTGTTTGATAAAACAGTTTGGCTTTCCATAACTCAATGTTCCCAAGGAGACCTCCTGGAAAATGTTTTACAGTTAATTCCTGCTTTTATCAGCATTAATAATAATTTAAAGTTATTATAGACGTGCACCTGGGCTAATTATGGTTAAGGCTACTTTTAGTATCATGTTTTCTACTTTACAATGCATTGTCTTGAGTTAACTTCCAGTAAAAAAGGCCACGGAGCTTTCAGTCTGGTTGTGAAAATATGTTGCATCCCCAAGATGTAATTGATACAAATAGTCTGCTGGTGTTTCTCATCCTATTTTCAATTTCTGTCTTTCTGCCTTAGTGGTATGCTACTTTTCTCTCGTCCAGAAGTGAAGAAGGAAATCATTAGTAATAGACAGGGAGTTCAAAGAGAACATGTACTGTGTTTCTTCAAAGAAAACTTGTGGGTTTGGCCAATGGTATGAACTATCTTTGAGAGGCAACAGCTGTTACTGCCCCAAGGGAAGAATCCTTTCCCAGCCAACTCCATGACAATTAACTACACGTTGCATTGTTGTTTTTCAGGATATTGCTGTGATATCCACCTTTGGCATGGGCAACCTTTTGCAAACCTGGAGGAGAATTTCTGAAAATAGAGGAACAGCGTTCAGATCTTCCCTACTAAGAAGATCTAAGGTGTGAGAAGGAGAGGGATAACTGCTTTAGCTTAGCAGACATGCCTTTTGGGCTGAAATTACGAAGGACTCGACGCTATAATGTCCGGAGCAAGAACTGTTTCATGACCCGGATTCAACTGTTGGAAAACAATGTGATTGAGTGCACATTGTCTGTGGAGAGCACTGGGCAAGAATGCTTGGAGGCCGTGGCTCAAAGGCTGGAATTACCAGAGGTGAGAGTAACCCAGGAAAAGATCATATGTAACTTGCTGCTTGATATATTTTTGGCTTTGGCTGTTTGTCATTTGGAATCTGTTTATTAGAATCATGTTATTCTTGAAATTGGTCCGATCTTATCACTAAATGGAAAGTTGGCAAATGTATCTTGCTTACCCAAACATCAGGGCAGTCTATTACCTACAGTTTGGATTGTGATTCAGTGTTATTTCCTGTTAGGATGAAACTCTTTATATGCAAAGGAACATCTTTTTTTTGTCTATAAGCAAAAGGCTGCTTTACATTTGGAGTGGATAACAACACGACCACATTCACACATGACACCAGACCACTTTTGTTAATGGGGGTTGCTGTACATATGAAATATATGCTAGTTTTGCTGAAAAAAGTATCTTAAAATTAATTTTTTCTTCTGTTTTATAAAACAGTCCATGAGATGTAAGGCTGATTCTAGCAGTATGGTTTAGTGCACTGTGTCAAACTCAAGGCTTGTGGGCCGGATCTGGCCCACAGGGTCCTTTGATCTGGCCCACAGTACCTCCCTGGAAACAGTGAAGGACCGGCCCACTATGCCTGTGCCAGTGAAAACGGAACTCTGTTTTCTCAGGCAGACGGTTGCAGGAGGCCGTCCCAGCCAAAATCTGAGCTTGGAAGCCCATTTTTCTTGGCAGAACACTTGGGCCACCACAGGTGCCCCCCCCCCCCCCC
>BHFT01064548.1:0-14937 GCA_004320025.1 Laticauda laticaudata | reverse complement strand
TTTTGAGCGGATGAAATCTCAGTAGACGGATGCTGGACGGATAGAATGTATGAATCACGCACGCAGTGAGTACAGAATGGATGCATCGTGTTAAACAATGGATGGCAAGCGTTTTTCTCCGTTTTATACCCTCTTTCCATCCGTTGGTGCAGATTGATATGAGCTTAAGCTTTTGTCAAGCTCAGCAATTGTTTCACTGTAGGCCCATGAATTGGAAAGGAATGTCAAACATAAACAAACAAAAATGTACAGTTATAATATTGTCTACAAGAATATATCCCCTGTACCATCTCCCTTAATACGTGTCCCTTAACATGTCTCTTTGGATGAGGTGGATATAATAAAAAGGTTTACTGACACTTTTAATTTAAGCAACATATGTTTTTAACTTCTGTGCACCCTGATGAATGAATTCTATTTTCTTTTGTTGCTTCTATCCACATTACATGCAATACCAATGGCTATATGACTGACTTTTTTTTAACGCATAAAACATCTGGCAGTTCCCAAGTGCATGTGGGATTATCTGTGACAGAAAAATAAAATGTGCCATGCATAGCAATAAAATAAATCAAATTCCTCCAGTGCAATCTAATTTTGAGTAACATCTGCAGAGCAGTGTTTGAAATACAACTCTAGACACAATGGTTCATTAGGATATGACAGCATCAGCACAAGAGTATTTGCCCGGTTCCCAGAGAGACTTGTAACAAGAGTAATGTTTACCAGTCATACTACAGTACCAAAAGGTGTCAGCTACAGTGAACTTCTATTTCTCTGAAAATGATAAAGGTTCATGTGGAAAATATTTATCTTTTTTTTCTCTATCTCCCCCCAAAAATATCTAACAACAATGCCTTTTCAGGTAAGCATTTGAACAAACAGCCATTCTCTGAAGATCTCCTAAAATGCAAATTTTGGTAAATGTTTCAGAGGTTAAGCCACAGGCCTATGGCAATTAACTGGGACTATCATAGCAAAATCACTAAAGCAAAATATTAAAGTAATGGATGAATTTTCTCCTGAAGGTAACAAATGATGACAGCATTTAAAGATATTGGCAGTGCTGGAAGAACATTTAGAATGTCGACTTCATATCCAGGGTTCCTGGCAAAATTTCTAAGACTAGATCTGGGTTATGGGTGTGACTGGTTATGAAATTTGCCTTTCTTGAAAATGTAATTGAAGTGAGAATTTGAAGCTTAATGCAATTCAAACTGAGATTTTGAAGGTAACAAGAGTGATATCTTAAAACAACTCTTTAAAAGATGCATCAAAATGCCTGGAGATTTTGTGACAGAATGGAATGAAAATAATGAGGACATTAAACTTGCCAAATTTCATTTTTTGATTTCATTGAAATAATGCTTTAATTATCCCGTCTGCATCTATTTTAAGACAGAGTATAAGAGAAGATGAAGAACAGCAGAATAGTTGTCCACAAAGAAGGGGAAAGGGGAAAAATGGAGGAGGAGGAGGATTAATTGGTCTGAACCAGATCAGAAAATCTAAAAACCATTTAAAATTTTCAAAAACCATTTCACAAGTAAGTTCTTATGAAATAATTCTTATATTTGGATGGTAAGGTCACAGGCATGGCACATTAACAAATTTGGTACTCTCCTGGTAAGGACATCTTATTTTTTAGAAGAAGCCTCTGCATTATCAGAATTGAGTTTATAATATACTATGAGATAAATATACAAAACATATTCTAAAGCCCATGTCACACTAGCCAACGGATGCAAAAAGGACACAGCGGATGAGCAAAATGTTCCATCCGTTGTTATCCACTCTTAAAAGGGGCAAAAGTTAACAAGGGGCAAAAATTTGACAATTAACCGGGTAGCGATACACACGGACGTGGGGAGGACGCCGAGGCGGATCGCGATGCGGACATGGCGAAGCCCAGCGGATGGAAGCAGATGGAGCGGGGGATGGTGGCAACCGCAGGGCTTCTGTGGGGGCCTCAGCACAAGGGACGCTGAAACAGATAACATGCCGGCATGCAGAACGGACCGCCGGAACGGATGAAGCGGATGCCGTACAGACTGAGAGAACCGAGCGGAATGCACAGCGGCGCGTGGAACGGATGCCGAGCCATTTAACTTGCCGCCATTCGAGGGCGAGAGGAAACGCATATGCCGTAAGCCCCCGGACTATAACGGAAAGCACTGCTTCCGGCACGCCTGGCCAGCATATGCGAGGAAAGACCCTGCTGCGTGACGCACTATTGAGTCCTTGCCGCTTCCTGCCTGCAATGCCTGCCTGCCTAGCCTTGCTGAGCCCTGACTTCCAAGCGCAGCCTTGGTGCGCCTTGCCTGACCTGCCTCCTCCACGGCTCCAGATCTTCTTGCAGCCTAGCTACCTGCCAGGCTTCCTTGCCAGGCTTCGTTGCCGCCTACCGCGCCTAGCCTCCCTGGCCAGGCTTCCTGCCAGCCTACCTGCCAGCCTACCTGCCAGGTCTTCCTGGCCAGCCCTTGCTGCCTGCCGCCAGCCCATCACTGGCCTGGCGTCTTCGCAGCCTCCTGCCCAAGCCTTGCCTGCCAGCCTTCCTGCAGCGCGGAACACCATATAAGGGGAAACATGAAAAAAAGAGTAACTCTAATGGCGAGCCTGCCAGCGCATCGCCTGCCAGCCCGGAAGAGCAACCTCACAAACGCCTGGAGACCTGAAACGCTTCGCGGAGCCTTGCCTGCCCTGGCAAGAGGACAGGCATCTCTCCGTGTCCGTTGACTCTGCTGGTTGCTGGCTGTCTGTGGAAGCCTGCTCCGGTTGTGGTCTCGCTGTCGTACTCTAGTTGAAGCTGTTCCTTGTCGCTCGCACGCCTCTCCTGGCTGTCGTCTGCTGTCGCTCCTGTTCTTAGCTGCAGTCGATCTCATGCTCGTCCTGTCACTCATCGGCTCCTGGATTGCTGGCCTGCTTGGTTGGCTTAACTCTACTCGCTGCTGTGATCCCTGGTCCTGCTGGCTCTGCTGCTCTGATCTGCTGGTATTGCCGCGTGCTTGCCCTTGTCTTTTTTTTGCTGGCTTGGGGGTTAGTTGATTTATGGCGAATAGATCTGGACTGGATGATGGATGATAGGATGAGTGAGGATCCTGTATGGCGGCTGCTGCTGCTGCTGGTGGTGGAAAGCAGCACCTACTACCTGGGCGAGAGCCACCTCTGATGAGGGCCCAGTTGGTCCTGCCAAGAGGAGAAGAGGATTATGCGAGCAGCGAGGATCGAGAGAGGACCATACTTAATTGAAGGAGCGATGGATAGGATGAGGTTCATGCTGAGTGGCTGAGAAGAGAACGACTACTCTTGTGCAGAAGGGGACCACTGCTGTACAGAATCAGCCAGCGAAGCAGGCTATCTTGCTTGGAGAGGAGGGTGGAGGTATGGTTACACTTCGGAGTGCTTACTGCGGTGGATGTGGAGAACGATATGGCACACATGTGTATCGGGAAGCTGCACCTCAAGAAATCTGGCCAGGCCATTGTGCAAGCTGACAGACAGAGAGACCTACATAATGGCCAGTGTGCAGCTTCTGCTGGAGGATGAGAGTCCGCCACCAGAGGAAGCAACCAGCAGGCCCCTCTCACGGACCCTCTCTCTCCCGGCACTATCAGGCCACCAGTCCCTCCTCTCCAGACGTAGTCAGCCCCTGTCTCCAGGAAGGTTTCTGTGGAGCGTGCCTATGATGGAGAACCTGCGCGACAGGTGTGGTAAGCGTGGTGGAGTTGTGTAGAGGACTCCCTGGTGTGGTTGGGAGCGAAAGGAGACCATCGAGTCCACCACAGTCTAGCCGCATCATCACCACCACCCAGCTCCAACCTCGCAGGAAAGGCAGAGAGCGGACAGCAGTAGGGGCAGAGCCACCATCTCCTGCTGGAGATCAGGGACACCATCCGCACCAGCATAGATGTCTCTCTCTCAGCTGGTCCAGCACGCCTCCTCCGCCTCCACACTGCCAGCCCTTCCTCACCTATGTCAACCCAGACCTCAAGAAATGGTGAAACCCCGAGTGAAAAAGAAGAGTGTGCCAGACCCGGGATAGCTGGCTACCTGTAGACTTAATTTTGGACACTTGACCTGGGTCATGTTTTTTTTACAGCTTGTTGATACAATAAGTTTATATCTTTGATTCCACACACTTGCTTCATTTTTTCTTTAATAAAGTCTGTGGAAACTTTTAGAATTGGGTTTAAGCTTTGCATGCTTGTGGGATGTGTTAGATAGCAGTGGGGTGGGCAGGGATACCCTGTGGAATGAGCAGGATACCTTTGGGATGGGTAATAGTTGGATAGATAAACCTCTCAGGGCAAGCATAGTGGGACTGTATGGCTCTACCCTCCCAGGTGCCAACCCTATGGCCCTTTTTTATCAATAAGCATTGATCCACACATGTCAACACAAAAAAAACTCTTTATTAAACGCCCTGTTCATTGTAGGCCCACCCAACATACATGGCCCACATCTCATCAGTGTGATGATGGACAGGCTGAAGGAAGCATCATTAAGCATCTACCATCCTGTCTGCCACTCCACCGCTCCAGCTGGGAGTTGAACCAGTGTTTCAGGAAGTTGCGCTGCTTCTTCCTTCCCATGAGGCTTTCTGTGGCCTTGCACATCCCTGACAGTGTCAATCAGGTTTCGCCCTTGCCTCCATTCCCCAGGCTCCATGTCCCCATTGCCTTGTTGCGGTCCACGAGCCGTGTTCTGCAAGACTGGGTAGCGGTGCGCATGAGATTTTGCAGGATGCAGCAAGCTTCCACGATCCTCCTCACGGTCTCTGGCCGATGCTGCATGGGGTGAGAAGTACCTGGAACCTGTTGGCCAGGGCAGCCAAGGCGTTCTCACCACCCGCCTTGCCCTGGACAGTCTGTAGTTGAAGATCCTCTCTTCACGGGTCAGGAGTACTGGAAGGTAGGGCTTCATGAGGCTAGGTTCTTTGAAGGAGAAAGGTGTCATCCCCCATGGATGAAGTAGGGTACATCTTGCGTGTCGCTTGGACAGGGGGTCTGGATCTGGGAAGCCCATGATGCAGGTTGCCTTCCAGCCCCTCCTGAGGACTGGCATTGTATACCTGGGCATCTGAAGATGAGCCGTAGCCTGAAGCATCGATGTACATGACATTTGTAGTCAGCATTGACCCATGGGCAAAGAGGACGATGCTGAAGAACCCCTCTATAGTTGAAATAATGGACCCCCGACTTGGCTGGAGCTTTGCAGGCCACGTGCTTGCCATCGATGGCTCCAAACGGTGTGTGGGAAGTTCCACCTCTGATACCACTGCTCTGCCAACTTTCTATCCATCCTTCTTCAGTGGAGGGCACTGGAGGAGCTCCTCCTTGTATTCTTCGATGATGGCCTGCACTAGTTCTCTGACCACACAATGCTGATGTTGTTGTGTGGCACCCTCCAGCCGTACCTGCATGCTTTTGTAGGTCGGTCCCTGAGGCCAGGTGGCGCAGAGTGAGTGCCACCTTGGGCCAGTTTTCCAGGCTGGGCCGGAAGTGGTGTGTTGCCTTGGTCAACCTGGGTGTCAGGCGCTGCACAACTTCGTCAAACATGGCTGGAGGCATCCTCATGAAGTTCTGGACACCCGAGTGTCTTCGTTCCTGAGAGTCCACCATCAGCTTGTTGTCACAGTCCATACTCTGCTCTTCTCCCGATCCTTCGACCCAGACGCTTCTTGGCTGCCTCTTTTTCTTCCCGTAGTAGGAATTCACAGAGCCTATAGATGGCTTCGTACTGTTGCAGAAGGATGGTGGCTGCCAAAAGGACTGTGCGGTACGATCCACGGTGGACATGACTGGATGCTGTGGAAGAGGAAGAGTCAATGAAGGCTGCAGAGGTCTGCACAGGTGGGCTGCTGGTCTGAAAGTGAGATGCAGATGAGTTGCTCCCCCTTTTTATAGGCAGTGATAGGTTCCCTTTGCATCCTCTAGGCATCCTCTAGAGCATCCTTTAATATCGAGATAGGTCCCCTCTGCGAACATTTTTTCCATTTTAAACGCTTTGTTTCCGTGCTGCAATCCGTCGCATGCTCGTTCCCGGTCCATTCCGCTTCCCCTGCGTCCGGGAGATGCGAGTTGCGCGGACTGCCAAGCGGGATATAGCGGTGGTAACGGATGCATAACGGATGCGTAGCGGATGCGTAGCGATGCGTTGCGGATGCAAATGGACAAACTGGATACATTTTCTGCGCAAAAGTTTTGGGCAGCCCAAAACTTTTTGAGTGATGAAACGTCAATAAATAGATGCTGGACGGATAAGAGGAACAACACAGACTGCAGTGAGATAATTGCCGTTTTCGAACGGATGGCAAGGTTTTTTGTCCGTTTTACATCCTCTTTGCATCCGTTGGTTCAGTGTGACATGGGCTTAAGGGATATCATAATAGTAAGCACACCATTTGAGATCCACTTGTAAAATGAATACATTTTAGTATTCTTGTATCTCACCCAAGTTAGCAGAGTAGAGCAGTAATCTCCCTGATAGGCAAGGTTTTCAGAAAGTCCCACTTGATCATAGAAGGAAGGAAACCTGTAGGAAGGTATGTGATTCAATAAATTGCTAAATTGATTTCAAATCTCTCTGAAATTGTTCCTAGGTACCAGATCTGATTTATTACTTTTAATCAGTTGGAAGCTTTGATTCAAAATTTTGATTCTGACTAACAATTTGAATTAATTGCATTCCAAACATGTATATTTTCACACAAACCTAAAAAGGAGAGAAACGGGTGCTCCTCTCTTAACTTTCCAAGAGCAATACTTCAGCATTCATACTGAATTCCATAAAGCAGATGACCTTGAGTTTAAGAGAACAGTTCCAAGGAAGATTAAGATTGTGGAATGTAGGTAAGGAATCATCTTCCTTGTTTACTGTATTTTCACTAAATCTAAAAAAGGTAATTATTTGGGAAAACATCAAATAAACTTGAAAAAAATGCTACTTGCACTGTTACCTGTGTCAAATTCAGAAGTTATCTATGAATAGCAGAAGTGGCTATTTGATAATTATTTTGCTTTCCATTGATGATTTCAATATTGTTGATAAAAATCATAATTATTCTGTAGGCTTATTCCCAGTAAGGCAACAAAGCTATATAAAGTCCATGTTTATGGACTATTTAAGTCAGATAATATCCTAGGTTCCTGAGGAAAAAATTAGTGCATATGAAGGCCAGCATCAGCTAAAGAACGAGCAGCTACAATTTCACATTCTTGTGTATATAAACATTGAGAAAATTATGTTCACAATAAATATGAGACATCAGAGAATTTTTACCTTCCATGAAAAATATTGAATAGATATCAAAACAATGTGTTTATATGTGTTAAAATATTTAGTCTATAACTCTACAAATATTATTTCCAGGAAATAAGGCCACACAGAGTAGGAAATATTTCTGAACAGGAATTAATAGGACTATAGTGCCAACATAGGATTACACCCTTTGTGTGTGTGTGTGTTTTTTTAAAATAATCTCACAACCTTACCTGCACAGGAATGTTTTCTTTTTTTTCTGTCATCAATTTTTTTTAATTCAAAAAATAATTAAAATACAAAACTTCAAAATAATAATAAACATGCACTAATGTTTTATTGATGTCATATTGTGTGAAGTTTGGAGTTTGGAATTTGGAGTCTTTTTGACCCCCTTGGATCTGCTTCCAAGTAAAGTAAAGTAAGATTGGGTTGTAAAGCCCATAAGACCTTTATTTAGAAAGACATTGCAGCTGAACCATGCATAATCAGGGGATTGCTAGATATCAGATACCTCATCTGCGTATCATAGGAAAATCAATGCACAACCTAATTAGAAAAAAAAATAAAAGGACACATTTGTGTTTTATTTCCTGGCAGACAAAGCTCTCAGACTTTCAACAGACAAATGAATAATTAAAATGCTAGGAAAAAGATGAGTCTTGGCAATATGACTTAAGACACATTTTAAACAAAGCAATCAAATCATATTTCCCACAGGAGCAGCCCATGATCACTGAAAAGAGATTATTATAAACAATTGAACAGAGATGTCAAGAAACTGCATCTGATAGGCACTGGAATGAAATATATTTGCGTTCATGTTTATATTTATATCTGTACACAGAGAGATTTTGTTTCATGTGTAAAAAGAAATAAAATGTTTTGTATTAAAAACTGCACATTTATCCTTTTTATGTATTTCTAATTCTTCATATAGAGATAAAGGATTATTCTATTTTGTACTGCACACAAACAAACACACATCAAAATTAGTATCAAAAGATTTGTATCAAAAAAGATACAACTGAACAGATTTTCTAAAAGATGAGAGAAAAATGGCCAATCATAGAGTTAGTTTCATAGCCATGGAAGGATAAAAATTGTCTTCAACTTGACAGCAAGTATGTCTCCTAAATGATATCAAACACATATTTAAAAAATGACTTCTCCCACAGGTTGAATAGCTGGGCAAATTGACAATGGGATAGGAAGTTCCCTAGGCATTGTAAAAGAATGTTATGGCTTAAAGATCAATGTCAACAGGTTAACATGCTAGTAAAATAATGTTTAGGATTATCCAATCAGATTAGATCTCTGCATGGAAAGGAAGGCACTAGATGTTCAAGCTGGCTTTAAAAAAGACTCCAGAATAAGAATCATTGCTAGTGCACATAAGTTAACAGAGAAAGCTAAAGAATGACAGGAATAAATCAATGTAAGGTATTTGATTATACTGACTGTATCAAGCTAAGGAATAAAGAAATTGGAGTTCCAGAACTTCTCATTATCCTCACTGAAAAGCTACAAGACAGACAGACAGAGAAATTAAGGATGTCTAACTGGCAGCCTGTGGGACGGATGCGTCACATACAGACCATATCCACCACGGCTCAGTAAAGGACAAAATGTCATGAAATGTCATGTGATGGCAATGTGACATGGTGAGTTTAACACCAGTGTCAAGATGGAACATGGTAAAAATAGATTGGCTCTAGATCAATTAAGGAGACAAAATTCTAGGCTTTTTCCTTATTTTTTCAACCTGAATATTGAATATATATTGAAGGAGATGATTGGAAGAAGAGGATTATGGTATCAAAATTGGTGGAAGAGATATTAATAACTTCCTGCTGATGGTTACCCTGACAGCTAACAATGTGAGTGATCTGCAAGTCATTTGTAAGCATGAACAACAGAAGCAGAGTTTTGATTTTATTTTCAATTACAACAATGTAATGATGATAATGGTCAAAGTAGTATTCATCCAGGGCTCACAACTTTGGATGAAGCTTGCACTTTATGTTTGTTTCTACATTTATTTTGCTTCTAACTCTTTTTTTAATTCAGTAATGGTATCAAAGCTAATATAATGCCTTGCCTCCTTGTCTGTCTGTGTCATGCATATGCATATTTATATACATGCAAAGTTATAGAGTTGGGCCTGTTGTTGATTCTTTGCAGCATGCTGAATAATGAGAGAACACATTACCTTCCTCCAATGAACAAGTTGTACAAGTATAGTACAGGTGGTACCTGGCTCAATAGTAATAACTGTGAGTGGGATTTTGAAGTCCCAATGGACAATCACTTAAATATGGGCCAACAGTGTGCTGCAGCTGCCAAAAAGCCAACACAGCCATAGGCTACTTTAACAGAGGGATAGAATCAAGATCACATGAAGTGTTAATAACACTTTATAATGTCTTGGTAAGACCACACCTAGAACATTGTTTTCCATTTGAGTCACCATGATTAAAAAAAAAAAGCTATTGAGACTCGAGAAAGAGTAGAGAGAAGATCAAGGAGGATTAGAGGATTGAAGGCTAAAACATTTGAAAAATGGTTGCAGGAATTGGGTATACCTAGTTTAATGGAAAGGGGTGACATGATAGCAATGTGTTTCAATATCTAGGGGGCTGCCATGAAGAAGAGGGGATCAACTATTTTCTAAAGCACCTGAAGACCGGATAACAAATAATGGTCAAAACTAATCCTAGAACTAAGGAGAAATTTCCTGACAGTTGGAACAAGTGGAAAGACTTGCCTTCAGAAGTACCAGTGGGTACTCCAACACTGAAGGTTTTTAAGCAGAGATTGGACAAAAACAAGATTTTTAAACAGAGATTTGTCTAAAATGCCATAGGGTTTTCTGACTGAGCAGGAGATTGGACTAGGAAACCTCCAAGATTCCTTCTAACTCTGATATTCTGATACAACGAAAGTAGGAGCTTTTGTAGGATCTCTATGATAAAGGCAGAGGTTTGCACACAGCAGGCCAGCCCTTGAGAAGAATAAATAAGAGTGTTGTTTTTTTAAAAAAAATCTCCCCATTGTGTTCAAGGCATAATAGTAAAATTAGATCAGTTTGACAGCTGAGATTCACCTACATTTTAAGTATTTAGTGTACTGCAAAACTTTAAAAATGTTTGATAACAGCAATTTCTTGCTCATGGTATTCTGAGTTTTGGATCAAGAGTGCTTCTATTTCTAAATTCTGTCTAACTTGAGCAGGTTTGAGCAGTGGTGGGATGCTGCCTGTTTAACAATCAGTTTGGTAATTGTGTGCTTTCCCTGATGCACACTATGTGTGCATGGGCAGCTTTCAAAATTACTTACCTACTATCTAAGGACGTGGCAATCCCCACTGCTGTGTGAATCAGAGGATATAGAGAGGATATACGTAAGTACAGCACAAGTGAGTTTGGGCCAGCTGACTTAATCGTTGGAAAGAATCTATTCACTTATCAGCAGATCATAGGAGCTAGAGGTTTGCCCAAACTGGTTCAAAATGGGAGAATCCCACCCCTGTCTCAGTGTCTTTCACATTGAGTCATAGCACAGACCCAGCATTTTACTGGTATAAAAACAAGAGGCACAATTTCTGCATCACCATTTTCTTTCTGTGACTAATCTATTTTTGTGGTATTGTATTACGTACAATTGCTTTTGTCACCTCTCCTAAATAATTAATCTAGAATATTGCTAGTTAACTGTAACTCTGATGCAAATAATTCTTGCCAGTGATGAGAGGCACATTTCCAGGAAACTTCATAAGCAGGACTCCTGGCACTCTTGGAAACTCAGTGATCAAAAGAAACAAAGATACAAAGGCAAGCCAATATTTATTCATCTAAGTCCTGCCCAGTAGAAGTCAAGCTTTGCCAGGATGTGCCATCCATCCTGGCCACACCCCAATGGCTAGAGTTTAGGAGCCAGTCTTGCCAATTAGCTTTGCCACTCCAGAAAATCCAGAAATCAGAAGTTGAAAAATGCAAGACATGAACTGGAAGCATAATAGTTCATTTAAACACAGCTTTCAACAGACTGCATTTTAAAATTGGAGCAAGATCTATTTTTGTCCCATTCAGTCAAGAAGTGAAGGAACTTTAGGAGTTTTGAAGTTATCATATTATAATTAAAAAAGGCCTTTTTAAAATCAAATCTTAAATCTCAGAGCAGCTTGAATTGAATCAGACTGCCATCTGATCTTGGATCCCAATCTTAAATCAAAGAGGCCCTCTTTGAATCTCAGAATTCCAATGCAAATCAAATCAGGTTTGATTCACCAGGGCTATTACTTTGCATATTGTTGCTGCAGTTGCACACATAATTAACTGCAAGTTATTTCTGTGGAGTTCAGTGAAACTTACCTTTGAATAATTATGAACAATGCTGGAAATCTGCAATCTTATATATACTGATCTAAAAATAAAACTTTCATGATCACAACATATTTTCTGATAAGCAAAGACAAAATTGTGTTTTGCAACTGTAATTTCATGAATACTTGCAAACCAAAGAGATACTTATGTTCATTTTCTTCTAATTAACATGCATAGATTCCGACTTTGAAACTATTACATTTTCAATCTTTGCACAGTAAAACATAAAACGCACATATGATAAGGGAAAATGAGGTTCTACTTGTTCTATTTGTCAGCTTGCAGAGTTATTCACAATCAGGTATTTTCAATTTAAAAATGAATAAAAATATTCTGCCATCTATACATGGGATATCAGTTTCTTTTCTGAATGCATTTTTGGAACTTAATTTGGAAAGAGAACATAGTATGCTATGTGCTAGTGTTCATTAAAGTTCTTCCTGTAGGTTGTGGAAGCCTTAAACCACCACTTCCAATTATAGCCTTGAATTTCTGTTCGTACTTCCTTGCTATCTTTTTATTTAAGAAAAAAAATAGTCTATTGATTTCTGGAGATGTTTTTGCTAACCAAGTGCATGTAAGCAGGCAGTTCATTTATCCAATTTCAATCTTATAGAACTTGAAGTGGTTGCAATTTCTGAGGTCCTCTAATTGGGGTTGATTGTAGAAAGGCCATATCAACTTTAAACACAGATGTCCTCTGACATAGCAATAATAGCACAGCAGAAGAGTCAGAGGGTAAATTTGTTGCACAGGAAGAATGGAACAATTGTACTAAACTCATTGTAACAGAGGCATGCATGCCATAAGTTTGCCATCACGGGAATATTGCATTGTTACAATAGCTAGGAGATCACAATGCTATTGCAGAGTAGTAGTTTGGTTGGCCTTGCTGTAGGAATTGCTTGCATGATTCTTGAGTGCACTGCAAGAGATTGAGCTGACTTCACACCAGAAAGAAAGATGAGTGGCTTTTACTGGAGCCACCTCACAAGTGGGCGCTACAACTGGGAACGTTCAGGGCCATCAGGAATCTGACTGCCTGCACAGAACACCAGCTTATCTTCCAGTTGAAATGGTACCTATCTATCTATTTGGATAGGCTTTTAAATTGCTAGCTGGGCAGAAGCTGAGATGAGTGACAGGAGTTCACCCTGCCACACAATGCTAGGACTCAAATTGCTGGAGCTGAGACCCTCTCCAGCATCATGACGCCTCTGAGCTACCGCTCCTCTTTTTCAAAGTTATAAGAATAAAATAAAAGCAGACAGACAAACAGACAGACAGATGAGGCAAAAAGATTAAGAAGTTTGTATTTACTCACTATTTAGTTGCTAACAACTACAACTTAATCAAGGTCAACTTAGTTGTGGTGCAAATTGAACAATCTTGAACTAAACACACTCAAAATCATAGAGATGGTGGTATATTTTAGGAGAAACCCTGCTATATTACTGCCTCTTACAATACTAGACAACACAGTATCAACTATAGACCTTCAAGTTTCTAGGTTCTATCATATCTCAAGACATCAAAAATGTCATTAAAAAAGCACAACAAATAATGTTCTTTCAGCACCAAACTCAGAAAGCTCTATTTGTCCAAGAAGCTGCAGATTCATTTCTACAGAGGAATTATTGAGTCTGTCCTCTGCACCTCTAGAACTGTCTGGTTTGTCTCTGCAACCAAACAAGACAGACACAAGCTTCAGTGGATAATTAGAACTGCAGAAAAAACAATTGCTACCAATCTGCCTTCAGTTGAGGATCTGTACACTGCAAGAGTCAAAAAGAGGGCCGTGAAAATATCTACAGACCCTTCACATCCTGGACATTAACTGTTTCAACTCCTACCCTCAAAATGACGCTATAGGGCACTGCACACCAGAACAACTAGACAGAAGGATAGTTTTTCCCTAAATGCCATCACTCTGCTAAACAACTAATTCCTACAACACTGTCAAACTATTTATTAAGACTGTATTACTATGATTCTTCTCATTCTTCCTATTACCTATCTCCTCCCACTTATGACCATAACCTTGTTG
Source organism: Laticauda laticaudata (assembly GCA_004320025.1). Classification (NCBI taxonomy): domain Eukaryota; kingdom Metazoa; phylum Chordata; class Lepidosauria; order Squamata; family Elapidae; genus Laticauda; species Laticauda laticaudata. The sequence goes on along the minus strand of BHFT01064548.1, from coordinate 1,245 downwards.
CTTGTATCTCTACAGTTTATATTGTTTTAGTTTCCGAGTATGATTTGAGTGCTTATTTAGTAACCTATAACTATCACTGTTGTATGATTCTTAATGAATGTACTTTTTTATGTACACCGAGAGCATATGCCTCAAAGGCAAATTCTTTGTGTGTTCAATCACACTTGGCCAATAAATAATTCTATTAAAAAAATGAATTGATTATCCAATTCAGTTTAAATTATGTGCAATATAGTGATTTTAGATTGTAGCAGGTTGTCTAAATACTTGTTTATACAACCTGAAAATCAAGATGAGGAGAACTTATGACTTCTCAAATGGCCGCATAAATTATGTATGAACTGATTCTTATATGGAATGGTTTGCAAACTGGCTTTATATTGCAATTTGCAAGCTTATAATAAGGATTTAGAGGAAGTCAACATACTGATGGTCACAAAAGTAAAAATGAAGGAAGGAAAACAAATTTCAGCATCTTTTTCTAGAAGCAAGCAATATTTGTTCAGGGAATTGCAAAACTTTCTGAAATTCAACAAGGCCCACAGTGAAATATGATTAAAAAGTTCATAATCAGCCCAGTTTGTTTGCTCTTCTAAATTAATATTTCTTCATCCCTTTAGAAACATCAACTTTAAGGCAAACCCACAATTACAAGTTAAAGTGGCTGTTTTCCTGTGTTCATGCCAGATTGTCTCTTAACTGGATTCAGAAAAACCTTTCTAGACTGAAACCTTTGGTAGCAGTTTGTGAAGTATGTGCAAAGTATGAGATACTGACTAAGTAGAGAAGATGGCCCTGAAGCAAGCTTTAGGTATAACACAATCCTAGCCTAGGCAACAGGAAGTGGTGGGTGGGGGAAGAGGGAGGGAGGGAAAGGGAGAGAGAGAGAGAAAGATGACCAGGTTTTTCAAAATTCTGTAATTATAGCCTATTATAAAATTAGCAGAATTTCAGTATTTCTTGTGATGTTGAGTTTCTGACTTGGTTTACCATGAAGCCTGATAGGTTATCATGCCCTGATTTGCCCTCCTGCTTCTCTGACTCAAGAAAATAGTGGCCAAGTGCTTACTCCTGTCCTAAAGCCCATGTCACACCGAACCAACGGATGCAAAGAGGATGTAAAACGGATAAAAAACCTTGCCATCTGTTCGAAAACGCGATGTACTCACTGCCTCCGTTTGACTTCCTCTCTATCTGTCCAGCATCCGTCTATTGACGTTTCATCCACTCAGAAAGTTTTGGGCT
>BHFT01064546.1:0-16443 GCA_004320025.1 Laticauda laticaudata | reverse complement strand
TGTTCCTTTCACGATGATAGGGTTGTCCTCAGTCTGGACCCCTCATTTATTCCAAGGGTTAACACCTGTTTCACAGGCCCAGGACATAATGTTGCCTGGCTTCTGTCCCCTCCCACACCATGACTTATAGCAGCAGTGTCACTCGCTAGATGTAGGTAGGACTCTTAGAATATACATTAAGCACACTTCCTCCTTCAGGAAGTCTGAAGCCATTTTGTTTCCTTTTTTCCCTTCTCACTTGGGGCATAAGGCCTCTTCTCCTACTATTAGCAGGTGGGTCAGATCTTGCATTGAGTAGCCCTACAAAGCTGCGGCCCTTCCAGTTCCTCGAGGTCTGACGGCACACTCTACCAGAAACAGGGCCACTTCGGCTGCCTGGGCGACCCAAGCACCCTTGGAGGAGATCTGTCGTGCGGCCACGTGGACATCTCCATCTTCTTTCAGCAGATATTACCATCTGGATATCTTTGCCTCAGCAACTGCAGCCTTTTACCTGCTCTGTATACATTATAGAATCTCTTTTAAAAAACATATTCTGTCAAGTACTTTTGAAATCAAACAATTAAAACTGCATAAGACAGTATCCTGGTTCCTTGCAACATTCTAATTCTCTTAAGTTTGCCTTTTTCCACTTCTCCCCTTTTTCTTCCAGGGTATTTGATAAATTGTACTCGAACATTTAAAAATTATATCCAAGCTCAAGTTGGATGTAATTCCTCCGGATGCCTTTGCACTTTGTAGTAAATAAAACTGTAGTGAGTAGTGGCAGGAGACATTACAACAATATAAAATGATTTTGAATCCTTGGCTGTATCAGATTGGACCGGGGTGTTTGGCTTTATTTGTCTTCCATACAAGAACTCCAGTCTATACAGTACTTCCTAATTACTTTCAGTTTTTAAAGATGTTTCATCCAAATAATACTACCAAAACACTTAACAATGTCTTTAAAAAAAACATTATAGTAACTAAAAGTTGGCAAGTGTATCAGAAGAGCACACAAAAGAAAACAATAGTGGCTAAAATAGCCAATTCTGGCAGCTTTCTTTTGAAGGATAATTATGCAGTAACAGCAAAGCACAGTTCAAAATAAACTTTCAGGCTAATTCCAGATCAAATGTTGCATCCCAGAGTAAATATTCACTATAAATATTAACATAACTAAGGAGGGACAATTAAATTTTAAGGATAGGGAATAGATGCAGACCAGGTAAAAGTCAGAACCAACTTCCAAGCAAATCCTTTGTTAAAAGTCTCACAGGAAGAGCTAATAGCATCCCCCGTGGAAAGCAGAACAAATTATGTCACGCAGGAACAATTTATTGTAAAATTATTGCCACAGTCCAAAATATCTTTATTTGCTCAGCTTTACTTTTTCACCCAATGTCTGGGACAATACAGTCATCCATGAGAACAGTTGCCTATTAAAAGGAAACATAATTTGGAATGCATTGATGGTTTATATGATGTCCCTGAACAAAGATCTTTTTGGAAAATAATTATGCACACCAAGAAACCAACATTTGAAATAAGAACATGGTCTCTTCAACAAATAGTAGAAGCAAAAATTAAATGGAACCTATTTCTTAAGAACTAGGTGTTTTTTGAAACAACATTTTAAACAAGAAAAATAATTTTTTTCAAAAAGGAAACTCTTATTGCATATCTCTACATAATATGGAAAATAAGTATCTTTATCCTTTGGTGTTAAAGGATTGTTGAGATAATATTTTGAAATAATTGAATACTTAAAATGTATTCCACAAATGGTAAGTGGGAAGATCATCTTGCCTGTAGGTTTGGACAGCTCAGATTTGGTTTCTGCCAGAGAAGCAGGATGATACAATGGTGTTCTGCCTTCCCTTCTCCAAATCACTGTCTGCCTTTTAAAATCAACTTGAATACATTCCTACCTATGAAACTCATAAAATAGATGTCATGGACTGGTTTAGAGTTATAATCTAATTCTAGCATTCTGAAAAACTTTTCTAAATTCTAAAGATTGTTTGTCCCACCTATTAGATCCCTTATTCCAGTGGTCCCCAACCTTTTTTGTACCAGGGACCAGTTTCACGCAGAACACTTTTTCAAGGACTGGCAAAATCAATTCTTCCCCAAAAGTATATTAATCACAATTATTCATTCTTTGCGGCCTGGTACAAAATGATCCACGGACTGGTAGCGGTCCGGGGCCCGGTGGTTGGGGACCCCTGCCTTATTCAACTTCAGAATTTCTTCTCTGCCTTTTCTTCCAGCAATTGGCTGTAAAAATATTATTGGAAATGTTCACAAGGTCAGGAACAGAGTTTCCTGATCTTATAAACCTTTGTAATTTTGGAGGGTTTTTAAATGATTCCTGTATCATTTTCAAAGAGCAATGGTTTCCCTGAAAGAAACTTTATAACTGAAATCACTTGGAAATAATTCCAAACAGTCCTAGAACTGACTAAGTGGGCTCAAGTCCATTTCAGGCTGGAAAAAAACCTTACCATGCAAACATACCTATAATACAGGTAGTCCTTGACTTACAACCATTTGTTTAATGACTGTTCAAAGTTACAACAGCATTGAAAAAAGTAACTTACAGCCATTTTTCACATTTACACCCATTGCAGCATCCCTATAATCAAAATTTGTCTTAATAGCAGGACTAATTATCTAGAAAAGCCATACCTTCTGGTATGTTCAGATACAGGTTGGATAACCATTTTTAATTTGGAAATTCTATACCGAGTATGGATTTGATGGCCCAAATTTCACCTCCATGTTCATCCTCTGTATCCCATTTACAATTTTGATAACATGATCCACCCAGCTTCTGTTATTTGCTTGATGTACCAGAGATGCCTTGACTCCTCTTCAGCCTTGGGTGTGGTCTTCTATATCTATTTTGACCTGGGTTTCCAGAAGAACCAGAACCCCAATACCTTCAGATTTATCTCCACACATAATGTCTTGACTGGGCGTTATGCAGGCTCCTTATATTCAGGTGTTTCATGCCATTCTTCTGGGAGAATGATAGGTCTGTCTTAATATGTCTTCAATAGCAATACAAAAGGTGCTAGACCTATCTATTTAAAAAGGATAACATTATGATTTATTTAAACCATGAAAGTAGTGAAGTTTCTGCCAGTTGCTCCTTGTTGGTTATATCCCAAATGAGCATGTTACGGTTTTTTCCATTGCTTTTGCATGGCTATATTTATTTACCTCAGGTAAATAAAGCCTGTTGCTTTCTGTATCCCAAAATGCTGCAGGCCACAGCCACCACATCATTCCTTTCCAGCACTTTTGATTATTCACAAAAACTTTGCTTGTTTCTGCTTTTAAACTGAATTACAAATCACAGACAGCTGAAGGGCAATGGCTTAATCTTGTACTATCAGGCACTTGCAATATACTGACATTCACCTGCGAGTCACTGATGCTTCTCTGTTTATTCATTCCACACCAACTACATATCAATAAATGGAGGAGAGATGCAGGGCGACATAGAAAAATCTCAAAAAGTTTTTTTCAGATTTCAGCCTGCACCTCTTCAACATGTGTGCAACCTATCAGCTTAACTATTTTAGGGGATGTGGTTTTAGCACTCTTCTAAAGAGCCTTAGCAGACATTTAAACAAATAGATCAGTAGACCTATGCTCAAAATAGCTAAGTAATCATCCTAAACTGATTCAGAGAAGTTCCACACTTTGTCATTCTGCATTTTGTAGGATGATTGAAGCCCCCATTCAAGGTGCCAGTTTACAATTATCCAAGCCCTCCCCATCACATCTCAAGGATTGCAAATAGTGGTGGTCTTTTCCCTGGAGCAGATGATGCCTGTTATGAGGGAAAATCAGGACCAAAGAATCTCTCTTCCCTTATAAAAATTGAAGGGAGAACAACTGTTTCTAGGCTCATCCCAAAGCAGAATAGGATGCTGTTTGGCTGGTGCATATTATGTCAGCCTATATTTCTGCTCATCCAAGAACAGAGGTATGCCAATCAACGTGGTTCTGAAGAAGAGCTGTCAAGGAAAGAGGAAGGAAGAGAAAGATAAAGCAAGCAATCTTCTGAATTCAGTTTTCTACTCAGCTGTTCTCATCCTTTGTCCACCATCCTAAACTGTTTTGCCACAGGAAAACACAATAAAGAAGCAAAATTGTTAGATGGAAAGCTTTGATTTCATTTTCCAGCCGTTCTACAGTTTAATTAATAAATATGATATCATGATACAGGTGTTTCTTGAGTCAGTTGTTCCAAGCTATTGTAAAATACGGCTCCATTCATACTTTTTACACATATCTGCTTATGGACTAAAACTTAATGTACTTTCTCCACTATTCTTGGGTTGGGCACAATTTTAGATATTGCTACCCAGACAAATAAAAAGGAATAATTATCCATGTAAAACCAGGAAATTTATATATTAAGTCTTTTCAACATTACAAATTGCATCTTTTTATATGTCTTTTTATGTTGTTGATACATGCTAATGTTGCCCTGTTAAACGCTTATATTTTTGCAAACATGTAGTATAAATATAAGGTAACAATCTAACTTATGAGAACATAAAAGAAAAGGGAAATGAGGAGGAATGAGGAAAGGAAATATTCCAGCAATAGCCCATTCCCTGTGGAGGAGCCACATCAAACATTTACTCTATTCAGGAATTATCAGATTAGTATAGAGGTCTTGGTTTGTCTTTGTAGTGTATGTAATAGTATGTATTTGGCTGATTTTGTGTCAGGCTGGCTGGAGTTTTTAGGCTTTACAGCCAAACACTGGATGCTGCTATCCTGAACAGCTGGAGGGAATTTAGCATCTCCCAGCTGTTCAGTGTTGGCACTTCTGGACAAGATGGCATGGTTTCCAAACTCTGCCACTCCTTTTAGCTTTCCTCTTTCGGGCATCTGAAGCTGCCCATACTTTTTCCAGACTTCCAGATACTTTTTCCAGCTCCCTGACCCTGAAGCAAGTTTGTTTTGTGTTGGCCTTTCTTGTTGCCTTTTCTCACACCTGCAACTTTCTTTTTTCCTTTTGTCCAATTCATGAATGTGTATTGTGGATAATACACAGACTGCATCTCAGTGCAGAAAGTACCTTTCATTTATGGCAGGAGCACAGGAGTGCTCCAACAATTCAGCCTCAAAATCCAGGTGGAAAGAAGGAGGAAAGGCTCTGGCAGATCACCACAAAGCTCTGCTTCCACAGTTAGTAATCTAAGCCCATGCTAATACTAATCTTTTGCTTTTTCCTATCATTTACATTGCATAATTTGTGATCGGCCACATTTAAACAAATCCAGTCCACAATCTGGATTTTATGATGCTTGATAATGCTTCTCGTTTGATAATACCAGGCAGGTGCCAACCCAAGACATTCAGAGGGCTAATGGGCTAAGCAAACTGAACTGCAGGCAGTTAAAAGTGAACTGGATGCTACAGGCAAGATTATGATACTTGCTGGTAAAAGAGGCAAGCATCAACCATAGGTCTATCTTTGTTTTCCATCTTGTATTCATGCTTTGATATGCACATAATGCGGCAATAGTGAGAAAATCTCTTCAGAAGGATTGTATATATGTGTATTATGGCAGAGAGGGATGCCACCCCAACCTGCATCAACTCTGATCACAATCTATGCAGACACAACATCTGTTCATTTAATTATTTATTATTTCTATTTTGCTCTGAAATAATCCCTCCCCTTTATGCGTGTGTGCATAGATGATTATTCCAGCCTTTTCTCTGCATGCAGAGTGGGATAATGCGGAAATGTATCTGCTTTTTGTAATATTCAGAATTGTCTGTAGACTTTGGGTTAATGAATGAATCTATGGGCATACTATTTCTCAGTTTCTGATTTCCATCTATAAAATATCATAGTTATTGAATCACACAGAACAGATGGGGAAATATGATTCTTGTGAATATTGAGACCTAAGGCAAGTTATCAATTTGTAAGACACAAATGCTTTTCTTTGCTTTTGTCAATAATCAAAGCTTCATTTCAAGGAAAAGGGAGTGAACATAGGCCAAGTTCTTTGAAAGCTCTTCTTTGTGTTTCTTGTTAAACGTGAACTATTTTTAGTTGAAGTGAGCATTCTGTTACTTTATATAAATTCCAATATCCAGCAACTGAATCTTAATAATGACAAGAGAATTTGAAACTCAACCTTGGCAGAAATTAAGCTTAACTTTTCAGGTATAAATCCAGTATATGAATATTAATGTTCAAACATCACTTGTCTACTTTTTCTTTCTTTATTTTAACCCAGACGCTTATCCCAATTCAGAAGTGATCTACGTGTGGACTAACACCTCAGCAACTTCGGTGGAAGTAGCAGAAGATGGTTCTAGGCTTAACCAATATCACTTGATAGGACAAAGTGTAGATTCTGAAAACATCAGTACCAGTACAGGTAACAAAATTGTCCTTTGAATTGTAGTATTCAGGAAAGAAAGGTCTAAGGTTCATGCTCAAGGGAGGGCACTTTTTCAAAATAAATCATATTGGTTGGTTTGCTCTATGGTGTCTCTTTCTCTGTGCCCAATATGAATTTTTCTCAGTATTTTCATACATGTTTGATTGATACTTGTACTTGGCCTATTTCATTCATTCCTGTATACACACCACATTCATGTATCTCTTTTACCCCATTGATAAAAGCATCTCGAGCTGGGAAGAAGATAATAAAGCAGAAAACAATTTTAAAAAACTTTATCTCAGTAAAATGAACAAACTCTTAATAAAACAAACCACAAATTCTACCATGGTCATTCATTCATAAGTATCAAATGAAAAGTCATTTAGCTGCCTGGAATCTTTAGACAAGGTAGAATGCAAGTGCATATAAATAAAGTAGATACTTTACCACTAGTAAAACTTCATCAGGAAAAGTCAGTCAATTTGGCATTAGATGCAAAGAACCCATCTTACATCATCACTTAATGCAATTTCTTTTCCATTCCGTTCCATCCTCAGATTACAGCAGATTAATATAGGGGGAAGCAGTTTTTCAGGCAGTTTTTATTGTTTAAACTCTCTAGATAAGTAACAGAAGCAATACTTCACCATTCACACTTTATCAGTCATGACTGAATTGCTGAATGATACCACTGAACAGTATTGTGACAGGAAGGGTAATATAGAAGAACTATATATGTGATATTTGACTTAGGATGACTTGTTCTTCTGTTCAAGTTACTATGAGTTCAGGTGATAATCGTGTATATCTTTTACCCATCCCAGTGTAAAATCAGATTGTGATTCAAATTTCAATAAAGCCATAATAAATTCACATAATATAAGGTTCGATGTTTTCTCTGTAATAATATTGCACCTTGTGATGTTCCCTCATAATTAAGGTCTGATTTTCAACTTCTTATTGTATTGACATAAACAAAAAAGAAGCTGCTTTCATGCTGATTGCATGTTTTGAGATGCACAATATTCGGGCATGCAGTACTTTGGATGCAATTCAAAATTTGAATGAACCATGAAAATAACTCTTTAAAGCAGTTTCACCGACTCTAGGATATATGGTTGCCCTTAAGAATTGCTGTGTGATGCTGGAGAGAAAAATATGGATGATTTTTTTAAGGGATAGGTATATCACCACAAGCTCCTTGCTGTGTTTTGGGAATTGGATCTGAAGTGCTGCACAGCCCTGATAGATGTTGTTATTTAATTAGTACATGCTGAAATGATTTATGCTTAACAACATACCCAAAGGTAGCTATAGATAGAATGGTTAATTGGAAATAAAAAAGGTTTTATTAAAGTTAATCAATAGAATTATGCCTAGATATAAGAAAAATTAAGGCCATTTAGTATAAAAGTACAGTGAAAAATTTTCAGATACCTATTAAATTTGCCACAATTTTATAAATGGATTGTTGGTTCAAAAACACATTCATCAGATGCAGCATGCCTTTGCTTCTAAAAAGCTCTGCCTCTTACATTCTGCTTAAGAGCATTTCTTTCAACTGAATAAAACAGATGTAGTTGACAAACTATCCAAGCTTGAAAGAAGCACTAGGAACGGAGAGCTCCTTTGCAGTTACTTAAACTGCTCTGTCTTTTGCTAGCTTATTTTCCCACAGGAGCCAAGAAAGCATCTCTACATCGATTTCTTTCCCCATCTCAACAATACGTTCAATAAAAACTTAGGGGCAAAGGAGAAGGGAAACGTGGCAGCTGTGGGTGGCCCTGCTCCATAATATGTCTAGACCCCACATGTGGGGAAAGGGATGCTAGGAATCACATTTCTGTACCTGGAAAAAATGTGTTGAACATGGCAGTACAGGCCTAAAGAGTTTTCATGCCAGCCCAGCCATCCACATGAAGATTTCAAGGCAATTGTTTCATGTTGTTTCTGGAGAAGTGTGCATGAAAAAGGACAGGTGATAAAGAGGTATAGGACCTGATTTATGCTCCCCTTGCTTCTGAGAATGAAGTAGAAGTTGAAGGGTCCTGGTAATTAGATACAGAAGACTCTGCCTAAGAGCTTGGAATCAGGTAGCTCCATGCTGTGTTTTCCTCTGTAGATTTTGAAGGAATTCCAATAAATTGATGAAACAACCCAAGAAAACACTGGACTTATTTGCTGTTTGTGGCCCAGGCTCCCATAACATGCCAGCAGGGTTCCCTGTTAATTTGAAACTTAGGGATAAAAGAGGTCATCTGCTTGTTACTCTGTCGGGAGAATAGATATTTAAGTGATTTTTAATAGACCCAGAGGCAAGCATGTACACACATATACACACACACATCCCCTGGAAAGATTAAAGAATGGCAGTGCTTAAAGTCTTGCCTGCTAAATCAGTGAATGAACAAACTGTTCCCAAAATGACAGCTTCCTGAGAACTCAAGTCAGGTTTTTTCAGAAAGTCCACGCAAACTCAAAAGTGCAAAAATAAAGAGAAAGGAGCAGCATTGTAAGAGAAGGTGCAAACATCACAGTCACCTTAACACAATCAAATTAAAGAGCACAATATCTCCCTTCTACTGTATTCTGCAGAGCACTCTGAAATCGAGAAAGCTGTAGCACTAATTTTCTTTCATGAATGGCAATCAGAAGGTGAGAAAGACACAATTCTAGATCAATCAAAGACCACAAGATCTCACAAGGGGGAGGGGACATTGACTAGGAATATAAGTTCATCGTAAAATATTCCTTACCAGTTCACCATTATAGCAGCATTATTCTCTGCAATGAATGGCAGCTCCCCTTTCACTTTCACAGTCACCAAGAAAAAAGTCCAGAAGGTTTCCTGAAGCATCTCCTAGATCTGTGTGGAGAAGCTTTCTAAGAGCAAGATGTCCACAGGGAATGTGCCAGGCTGCCGAGCACTCATCCAGTTCTTAGTAGTGCTTTACAAGGCTCCTGGCTCACACTACACTGAGGACCAAAAAAGATTCTGAGGACAATCCACAATTAGAGTTTCATCCAAGAATTACCATTCACGGTAATTCATGCGTGCTGAACATGATAGATAGATAGATAGATAGATAGATAGATAGATAGATAGATAGATAGATAGATAGATAGATAGATAGATAGCTTTCCCCTCCCTCCTATTTCCCTTTGCAATTGTCCCAGGTTACCTCTGATCAGGTTGAGCTCTCAATACAGCATGGGTCAGAAATAGTAGGACACAGATTGTAACTGAGGATTAACAAAATACAGAAATCCGATTTCACACAGGGAAAGTATTAGTCAACTAAGGATTTTCTGGTCTTTAGCAAGCTTTTGGGATTCCTGTAATCAGGATTTCTAAGATGTTATTTCCTTTTCTGAAGCTGAAAATATAAAAATAACACATACATTTATGTTTTTTGTCACAATTTCTTTAAAAGCCATATGCATGTGTGTTATATATTAAAATTGAATCACATCAATTTTTATTGTAGTCAGAGAGCTGTACAAAATCCTAAAAAGGACAAAGAGACAAGGCAAGGATAAATTTCTCGTTTTATTTTCACTTTGTTTCCTACATTCAACTGCTACATCTTCATCCTGGTCCAACTAGGGAGAACCATCTCTGGATGCAGGCCTCCCCTTGCTTGAGGTTATGAATCAGTTTGTACCATGAAGCTGTTAATGCAGTATCTACTGGTCCAGCTGAGAAAGATACTGTCCTGTGTGAGGCAATCAGATGTTTTAAGAAACAAAAACAAAAGTGATTCACCCTGTCTCGGAATGGAAGAACATTCCTGGGCCTTCTAGCTTATTTTTGAACCCTGTTGTTACAACAACAGAGGAGTGACTTTGCAAAATGCTGAGTAAAAGAGGAGTTTTAGATTATTTTTCCAATAATAATTAGATCAGGTTGGCTGGGGCAAATATTGGTGGTATAAAATATGAGGATCACAAGTTTTTAGATTTAGTTGCTTTGTATCACAGAAGTATTGATACAAAAAGAGGAAAATTCACATTATACTAGTTAGCTTTTCCTAATCATCTTCCTATAAGTGACTTTCCATAAACTTTTTAAAAACAGAACTACTCCATACAGTTCTTTATTTTAATTTGTGTTAAACATATTTTTGTATGCATTTCCCCCCATTTTTAATGTATGTCTTTCTTAAATATATATATTTTTTGTGAAAAAATTTCAAGGTGCCAATCCCTGCTAAAGCACATGTTCTGTGAGATACTTTTTTATCTTATTAAAATTTGAATGTGTGCTTATCATTAGTTTTTTTCTTTATTAATGTTTTTTATATTTTTACATTTTTTATAGAGATAATTCTTTTCACCCAAACATTTCAGTTTCGTTACACAGGCAACTTTTATCCATCTGATTTTAACATTTAGGTTTCTAATGCTGTTGTGGAGATGTTACACACAGTTTTCCATCATAGTATCCAGAATTTATTATTTATGTCATATTGTTCATATTGGGTCCCATTTATACCCAACCATGGCTGGTCATATGTGAAGGACAGTGATCTTGAATTCTCTTTCCATGTGTTTATTTGTTGAAGCTGAATTTGGAGTGTCTTAGCATGGGAAGAAAAGAGTGTCACCTGAGTTTAAATAATCATTGTATGCTTGAGAATATGATGTGTGTTCTATACAGTAAATTATAGGGCTGTGCTTTTAAAGAAATGCTTCACAAAACACAAAAACACTTTCAGGGTCATTAAGGCAACTGCATCTTTGCTCCAGGTTTGCATGTTGTTGCTTCCAGCTGTCTCCACATGCAAAGCAAAGGGGCTGATTTAATGATTTAATCCTTTTAATAAAAGGCTCATCCAGGCAGACTTGAAAATTTGCTTTCTCGCTTCCTCAAGGCAAGCTGAAAGTAAGTTAGTATGTAGAGTGGTCTTCATAGCATTGGTCTTACCATGTTGAGTATAAGCTGCCATCATCTAATGAAGTAGTTATTGATGCTGCTGTTCTGGACTGTGATAGTGCTTTTGTACAAAAAGCCTCATTTGTACAAAAACAGACTGTGTAGAGAAACAGACGGTGTCAATCACCAGACCACAACATGCAGAATGACTGCAGCTAACTCATACTACAAACACCCTTCCTTTCCTTTATTTATTTATTGATTTGATTTGATTTGATTTGTCAATTGCTTTCAAGATAATACGTATGCATAAACATGAGTAAGAATACAGGAAATAGGTATGAATAAATGGGGACAGTAGGACAGGGATGGGAGGCACGATGGTACACTTATGCACACCCCTTACAGACCTCTTAGGAATGGGGTGAGGTCAAGAGTGGATAATTTGTGATTAAAGGCGTGGGGGTTTAAGGATATAACAACAGAGTCAGGTAGTGCATTCCAGGCATTGACCACTCTGTTGCTGAAGTCGTACTATCTGTAATCAAGTTTGGAGTGATTAACATTGAGTTTGTATCTGTTGTGTGCTCTTGCATTGTTGCGGTTGAAGCTGAAGTAGTCATTGACTGGTAGGACATTGTAGCAGGTAATTTTGTGTACAACACTTAAGTCCCACAGTAGGCAGTTCAAGATTGTCCAAGCCCAAAATTTCAAGCCTGGTTATATAGGGTATTCTGTTGTGAGCAGAACAGTGTAGTACTCCTCTCGTGAAATACTTCTGGACTTGCTCAGTTGTATTAATGTCCGATATAGTGCAGATTCCAGATAGATGAGCTGTATTCGAGTATTGGTCTAGCAAAGATTTTGTATGCCCTAGTTAGCAATTCAATATTTCCAGAGGAGAAGCTTCGTAAGATTAGATTTACAACTCTTAATGTCTTTTTTGCAATGCTGTTACAGTGAGCTGTAGCGCTTAGATCATTAGATATAAGTACTCCGAGGTCCTTGACAGAGTGAGGGTCATCAACGAGGTCATATCTGCTTCGCTTGTATTTGGTGTAGTGATTTTTTTTTTTTTAACCAATGTGTAGGACAGGACATTTGTTGGTCGAGATTTGGAGTTGCCAAATGCTTGACCATTCAGACACATAATCAAGATCACTTTGAAGAACAGTAGCATTATCGGTGGTGTTGAATAGTTTTACATCATCTGCGCGGACCCAGTTGCTTATAAGGTGGTCGCAAAGAGTACAAAGAGTGTGGGTCCTAGAATGCTGCCTTGGGGGACACTACTGTTAACTGGGTTTGATATAGTGCTCCTTATTTTTAATATTTGTTGCCAGTTTGACAGGAATGCAGTAATCCACTTATGAAGGGATCTGGAAATGCGATAAGTGTTTCATTTAATCAGTACTTTGTCATGTACCACTGAGTCAAAGGCTTTGCAGAAGTCTATGTAAATTGTGTCTCTTGCTTTACCCTGGTCAAGGAGAGTAGTCCATATGTTTTTGTAGTGTAGGAGTTGTAGGTTGCAGGACAATTTTTTCCTGAAACCAAATTATTTTTTTGAGAGTAGGTTGTTTGACTCTTAAGTGGAGGGTGATGAATTGGTTAATGATTGATTCCATGACTTTTCACGTGACACAACACAGTGAGATTGGTCTGTAGTTTTCAACCAGACTAGGGTCACCTTTTTTGAAGATAGGGATGACCGTAGCTAAGGACCATAGGTTCGGTAAGGAGCTGGTTTTGAATGATATATCATATATAATGCTTTGGGGTTCTGCTATGGCAGAGGAGAGCTTTTTTAGGAAGTATGCACATTAAGCATAGGGACCAATAGATAGGAATGGTTTTAGGTTTCATAGTGCCTTTTCTACATTATCTTCTGTAAAGTCAATATGTAGTAGATTATTGCAGTTAGTTGTGGTATGACAAGGAAATGTGGGGCATGAGTCATTGCTGTTTACAAAGACTGAACTGAAGAATGTGTTGGAGAGGTTGGCCTTAACAGCTTGTGCAGTCTTCCCCATTTAGTCCTTTAGAGGTGGGATGGTTCTTGAGTCTTTAAGTTTGGTGTTTACAAAATTGAATGAATATAATGAAATTTGAAAGCCACTCCAACACAGTGCCCCAGACACCACATCACAATCACACCACAAGTATTTAAAAATTAAAATAATTAAAGTAATAATAATAATAATAATTAAAAACCCAGTCTAAAACCTATATAAAACATTTAGCAAGTTAAATAGTTTAAAAATGCCACTATACACATAGGACTAGATCACAAATGTGCTGTTTGATTCAAGACAATTATTGCCTTGGAAAAGAAACTGTTTCTCAGTCTATTAGTCCTCANGTTCCGCTCTTGCCTTGTTATACCAAACCCTGTCCTCAGGCCTAAATGCTATATCATGTGTCTTGAGAAGTAATTGCACGTCCTTGTTCATCCAGGGCTTCTGGTTTGGAAAAATCCGGATGCACTTATTCACAGTAAGCGTATCCACACAGGTCAAGATGTAAAACAGTACAATTTTTGTATATTCCTCCAAATCCTCTTGTTCAAATAAATTCCAATTAGTATTTGAGAAGCAATCCTGCAGCTGATCAAGTGCTCCCTCCGGCCAGATCTTGATGAGTTTGATTTCAGGCTTAGTTTTCCTTCTGAGTGGGGTGTATGCTAGTACAAGGAACAGTGATAAATGATCTGAAAGTTTCAGATGTGGAAGGGACACTTTATGCTTTATATGCATAAAACCTATGACCACAATTGAACCCAAAATTTCTGTTGTTAATTGAGACACTTGTTAAGTGAATTTTCTGTTAAGTGAAATTTCTGTTGTTAATTGAGACACTTGTTAAGTGAATTTTGCCCCATTTCATGACTTTTCTTGCCACAGTTGTTAAGTGAATCACTGCAATTGTTTAAGTTAGTAACACAATTGTTAAGTGAATTTGGCTTCTCCATTGTCTTTGCTTGTCAGAAGGTCGCAAAAGATGGTTTCATGATCCCAGGATACTGCAACAGTCAGAAATATGAATCTGTTGTCAAGGGTCTGAATTTTGATCACTTAACCATGGAGATATTGCAACTGTCATAAATGTGAAAAATAGTCATAAGTCACTTTTTTCAGTGCCGTTGAAATTTCCAGCAGTTGTCAAATAAACTATTTTTAATTGAGGACTACTTGTATAAGTTATGAAAGGAATCTCATTGGATTTTATTTTATGTGATTAAATGTCTTGCTAATCAAGGCTTCCTTATATTAATAAAATAACTAAAGTTGACTTATTAATATAATATGTGTAACTTCATTTTATTTATTTGGCAGTTTTTTGATCCTATTTTTGAGCAGAGAACTGCAAAACCAACATCTAAGTACTGGTAGAGAGTATGATTGAATCAGTACCACAAAACTAATTATAAAATTATTGAAAACTTACAGCACCCCTCCCCAGTCAGCTCAGACCAAATTAGCATAGGAATTCCCTTTGATTTCTTCAGATTAAGAATTGCTTTTAAATACTGCATATTTGGCTTTTTTCTTTATGTCAAAAAAATATCAGTATGGAAATTTTAAATAAAAATGGGGGCATCATGATTCATTGTGATGAACAATAGCTGTTTCATTAAGTAGTGTTAATATATAATAACCTATATTTATATAGTGAAAGATCTAATTATAATGGAGGATAAAATAAATAAAATAAAAGTATTGATAAGATGTAGAAGGGCCTTTGAAACAAGATTGATAATAGGTAAGCATGAGAACCAAGCTACAGTAAGTTAGCCAACTAAACTGAGTTGTGCCAATTGGAGTATTTCTAGATATTGCCTAGAAACTCGAACCTCATTGTCCAAAATAACCAGTACAGTGCATTTACCCTTTTCATTTTATTTTGATTTTCTCTTTGTGTTTTTGTTTTTGTCATAAGGGCATTTTTTTAAAAAACCAATCACATGGGATTAGATTGATATTCTATCACTCTAAAATCTTACAAATCAAACTTGAAGACTTTCCATTGACCAAAGTAGCTTGAAAGACTGAGATTGTTGTTTAGTGTTGATTGTAAAATTGTTTTGCTGCAGTTGGTAATCTATTATAATATTTGTTCTTAGAAAACAAAGAGAAGGGCAGAAGATTGATAGTAAGAAAATGTGATGACTTACCAGAGACTTAAACATAAGGAAATAACATATAGAGCCCAATTTCTTGGCTTTTCTAGTATTCTTTGATTTCCTGTGTGTTGAACTCAACCTTTGTTCCCTTAACTAAAGCCCCTGTCACACTGCACCAACGGATGGAAAGAGGATGTAAAATGGAGAAAAACACTTGCCATCCGTTGGTTAACGCGATGCTTCCGTTCTGTACTCACTGCCTCTGTTTTGCTTCCTCTCTATCCGTCCAGCATCCGTCTATTGACATTTCATCCGCTCAGAAGGTTTTGAGCTGCTCAAAACTTTTGAGCGGAAAATGTATCCAATGCATCCGTTCTGCATCCTCTACGCATCCTCTATGCATCCTCTACACATCCTCTATGCATCCTCTACGCATCCTCTACGCATCTGCTTTCCATCCACTCTGCTTATGCAAATTTTTGCCCCTTTTGAGAGCAGATAACAACGGATGGAACATTTTTCTCGTCCGCTGTGTCCTTTTTACAAACGTTTTGCATCCGTTGGGCAGTGTGACAGGGCCTTAAGGCTTATCAACCAGCAGTTAAAATAATAAATTTGAATTGGACAGAAAATCCCCAAGGCTTTTGAAATCAGATAAATTGTGTAGAAAAATCAGACAAGTGAGTCCTGATGGGACAAAGTTTATTAATTAAGGGTAGTCAGTGGAACAGAAATAGCCTGACAACAAATAATATTTAAAATAAAGAGAATACTTTGTCTCCAACTCACTTGACTGTTATACTGGTATCTAAATTTTTCTAGAAAATGAACCAAGTACAGAGATGAATAAACCATAAAGATTTTCCCTGAGAAACGAACAAATAAGGAAGGTGGTGTTACAGACATTTCTCCTATGAGCTGTTCAGAGCATCCAGTAATGGGAGGTGTTTAGTCTCCACATTCACAGGCTGAGCTTGATTTGTGGAACGTTCCTCCTCCACCACGTGACTCCTCAGCGTTCCCCAGTT
>BHFT01064544.1:0-16836 GCA_004320025.1 Laticauda laticaudata | reverse complement strand
TTAACATTTTTCTGTTGTGGTAAAATGGTGGGGAGCTACAATAGAGTTTAGGTTTCTATTTCTCACTTAGCTTTCTTTTCTCTGCGCAACTGCAACCGTTATCAAAATATGCAAGGTCAACCGACAGAGGCCTCATCATCACCTTAAAGATCCACATGAATCATCTTTCACAATTTCTAATTGAAAGTTTCCTCTTGACCATTGGGGTGGGAACATTTCCATCACTTTGTATATGTGAATTAGTGCCTATTTCTCAGATTCCAGATTTCTCTGTTGGCTACCACTTCTTTCAGTAAAGATAACTTTTTCTCTAACTTAAAGAGTCTAAGTATTTTTTTCTTGATTTTGAATGGAGTACGCCTGACATTAAATTCTGATCTCCCTCTACAAGCCCACCCGGAGAAAACACCCATTTTCTTCCGAGGGGGCCTGAACCATCCATGTCATCTTCAACTAGTTGACAGGAAGGACACCCCCCGGGATCACCACCACCTTCCGCATGCGAAAAGCGGAGCCATGGCAAGAGAGGGAAAAGAGAGAACTCTTACTGGATCAAGCAGGAGACTCCTGAATGCAGCCTTTGAACAACCCCAAGCTCACAAAGGTATGAAGGAGAAAGGGGGAGTAGCGCAGCTAGAAGAAGCAGAGCAGCCCTTCTCATAAATCAACCTGAGCCAGCAGCAAGCCCGGGGCCCTCAGTGGGGGGTATAATTCCTAGAAGGTGTAGAGCTCCTAGGCTGCCTCCATTAGAAGTAAAATACAGGGAAAATCCCAAAACACTGGGATTTTTCCTAGCCGAGTTTGGAGCTATATGGAAGAAATACAGGGGAGGATTTCCCTCAGAAGCAGCCAAAGTTGAGATGTGTTACCAGGGCTCTGAGGGAACAGCTGCAGAGTGCATGTGACCTTGCATAATGATAATGCTCCCAGTTGATGAATTCATAACCTGGTTCATGGACTGCGCTGCGGGCTAGTATTGAGGACCCACTGGCATAGCGCAAGGCCCAGATTAAGATGAAGCACCATAAATCAGGGCGGAGTCAGTGGCTGATTACACCCAAGATTTAGACAGTTTAACTGGTGCATATCCGAGGCTGGTTCCCAGGAAAGTGCTGATAGAAGTGTTTAAAGATGGTTTAAACTAAGATGTGTACCAGAAGATGCATTGCTAGCAAGAGACCCAATGACTTGCAGATGTGGTACTTGCTGGCAGAAGAAATGGGGTGGAAATTGATTTAACCTGACAGACACAGCGCGGAGGTTTCTGGGTGGAGGCAAGCTTCCCCCACAATCCTCAAGAGGTCCCCAAACGCTCAGAGGGTGGAGTTGGCGCAAGAACCGCAACCCCTCGGCCTGCTTCGATCAAGAAGAAGGTTCTACCGGCTGTGAACTGCAAAAGTCAAGCTGGAACCAAAGGGACGCCAAAAGAAGAGAAGAAACCTAAAAGAAAAATCCCCAGCGAAGCTCGCGAAGGCAGCACTAAAAGTTTGAAAGAGACGGCAGGGTTGCTCCTCCCACAGGAGAGGAATCAGAAACGCCAGTTACCCTCTGAGGAAGGACGATTTTCGACTTGGAAAACGACTTCCTGGTAAGTCCAAGCGTGGGCTTGGTACAGTGAAGTTGGAGGGTACCCAATTCAGGGGTTGAAGGGGAAATGCTAGCCTGTTAGATTCTGGGTCACAAGGTGTATAATCAACACGAAGTAGTGGAGAAAATGGGCCTTAAACTAAAACTTTGAAGATGCCATTTCCTTTTGCCAATAGATAGATATGGCTGGAGGTTGCCCTGCAGCGTTTTATCATGGAACCTATTAGAATGATCATGGAGAGCAATGACTGAGACTCTGTGCTTTTATTGTGGTCCCTGGATGGAGCAACCATTAAATACTGGGATGCCTGCGCTCCGGAACTGGAACCCCAGGGTTAACTGGAGAAAGGGGTTGTTTGTCATACACACCAGCATGCGCCTGGAAAAAGAGGGAGATCTCAGCACAGCTTCAGTTCCGATTGAATAGGCTTCCACAGGTACTGAACTGGTGGAAAGGGAGGAAGAAAATTCGCCAAAGAGTACTTGGGATTTAAAAGAAGTGTTCAGTTGAGAAGGCCTCGATGAGCTTTCGCTCACCAGCAACCAGACTGTGCAATTGCAAATTTTTGCCTTAGGGTGCAGCCCAAAACCGAAGTTGTTACTCATGACACCAACAGGAATTGAGGTGCTAAGATTGTTTATAGATAAAAATCTGGAACGTGGTTTTCATTCAACCTGCTAAGGCACGGTAGCGGCCCCAGTGTTGTTCTTGAAAACAAAGCATGTTCCAAACTCTTGGTGGTGGACTACAGAAATTTGAATGCCATTTCCCATGGAAAACGTGTACCTCCTTCCTTTGATGAAGGACATGTTGGTCCAACTAGCCAAGGACAGATTTTCACGAAGTTGGATTTGAGAGAAGCATACACCAAGCTTTCAAATTAAGGAAGGGGATGAGTGGGAAGACCACCTTTTAACTTGCCGCGATGGGTGCTTCCATTCAACGTCTCCTTTTTTGGTTACAAGGGCCCCAGCTGTATTCATGGGCAGATGATCAATTCAGTGTTACTATTGAACATTTATACAAGGGGGTTCTGGTTTTATCTTGATGACATCCTTATCTACACCCGGAAACTCTGGATGAACATGGTGAAACTGGTGCGGTCGGTTCTACAAAAACTGTGTTGCCGCTAAGTTTTGTAATGCTAAAACTATCCAAGTATGAATTCCATCAGAGAAAATTGACTATTGGGAATACGTCGCATTCCAATCTGAGGGCATAAGAAATGGATGCCAGAGAAAGTGGCGTGCGTATTGGAATGGGCTCCACCCACGTACCAGAAAACAAACTCAAGCTTCTTGGGATTTGCAAATTTTTTAGCCGCAATTTATCTCCAACATTTGCTAAGATAGCAAATGCCTCAACAAATCTCTTAAAAACAAAAGGAGGTGAAGCCAAGGCCGACCAGCCATTTGAGTGGTCCAATGGAGTCAAGCAGTCTTTTGAAAATTAAAAATGACTGTTTGCTGCAGACCAGTGTTAAGCACCCCGATATGGAGGCTCCTTTTGTATTCAGCATGCGAGCTGATGTGGGCTGTTGGGATGCGGTGTTCTTCAAATCAACGAGAAAGGGAGCCTTACCGCCTTGTGCGTATACTGCCCATAAAGCTGTCTGAAACTGAGAGAAGGTGGGCCGTCTGGGAAAAGAGCTTTTGGGCAGTTAAAGTTGGGCCCTTACTGACAGGAGACATTTCCTGAAGGAGCAAAACATCTCATTTGAAGGTATGGACTGATCATAAAATTTGGAGCCTTAAAATCCTCGGAAGCTGTCCTAAACAAGTTCGCTGGGCCCAGTATTGGAAGTGGTTCAATTCTCACTGAACACATTCCAGGGGGGAACTTCATGCAGATTGCTCTCTCTTAGACTACCAATTAATAGTATGCCCAGGAAGGTGATAAGTCCAATTGTTTTGAGCAAACATCTAGCAGCCCAAGTGATCACCAGACCCAAAAGAAAGAAACAAGAAGTGGATTTATCGAATGACGCTAACGAACAACTAAAAAAAGAAGCTTTCAACTGGATGATTGGTTCCTGGCTCATTCCAAATGACTATACGTTAGAGATGGTTTGGCTTGGTGGGGACCAAGTTGTATGTGCGCACAGGTGCTGAGGGGCAAATACTACAACACGCTCATGATTCTAACAAGCAGCTGGTCACTTTGGATTTTGTGAAAACCTTGGCACTGGTTTAAGCAGGCAATTCTGGTGGCCTACTTTTCAAGAACAGGACATTGAAGCTTATTGTAGCTAGCTGTCCAATTTGTTGCCTTCGGCAACAGAGACTCCTGTAAGCAGCAGGTTGTAACAAATGGTAGCTAGACAAACGCCCTGGAAGGAAATCTCTATGGACTTTCTAGTAGAATTACCGAAAAGCAGTGGAAACACGTTACTGGGTAGTAACCGCAATTTGTTTTCCAAACAAGTACATTGCTATACCTTGTTCGCAAGATCCATCTGCTAAGACATTGGCTAAACTGTTTATTTCACATATCATAGGTTACATGGCAATTCCAGAATGCATAATTCGGACAGAGGGGTCCAATTTTACCTCAAATTTTTCGGAAGCAGTTGTTGAAGTAATAGGCTCCGCCCAGGGTTAAGCTCCACCACACCCTCAAACCAATGGGGCCTGTGAGAGGACTAATGTAGTATTAGAACAAGTATCTTAGCTGTTATATAAATTATCACAAGATTAACTGGTTCCAACTTATTACGTGTTTTCTCATCAAAATAAGGTCGGGCCTTTATTTTTTTTTTGACCCCCGAAAAAACGCTAGGCTGTCTTTTTCGGGGTGACTTAATTTTCCTCCCCCACCAAGAGTGGGCCCACCAAGAGACTCCAAGGCAGTTCTCTTTCTTGGCAATTGGAGCTCCCAAGTGCGGGTCACAGTCACTTTGATTGGCTGTAGAACGGTCTGGGCGAGCAACAACACACACTCCCTCGCCGCAAGGCCGCTTCTACATATCATATCTGCCATCGAAAGCTCCCTGAGGACACCAGTCCCCACTGGCTTTGGGGCGATTCATGGTTTTGCCACAGTCCCACTCGCTTAGGGCGTCCTCTTTCCGGCCGATTGGAGCTCCCCAAGTGCGGTCAACAAGTCATTCGATTGGCCGGTAGAAACAGCTAGGGGCGAACACCACACACACTCCCTTACCACGAGGCCGCTTCTCTCTGCCATTGGAAAGCTAGCTCCCTTGAGGACACAGTTGGGGGAGCTCCAATTTGGCGGAAAGAGATGCCTAAAGGAAGGGGCCTGGTGCAGCACGCCTGCCTGAAGCAGCGGGACTGTGTCCTCAAGGAGCTTTCGATCGGCAGAGTATGGTAGAAGCGGCCCTTGCGCGAGGGGAGTGTGTGTGTGTGCTCGCCCCAGACCGTTCTACCAGCCATCAAAGTGCCTGTTGACCGACTTGCGAGCTCGCAATCGCCAGAAAGAGACTGCCCTAAAGGTGAGGGGCACAGGGGAGCCACGCATGCACCGACGCAGATGGGGATTCTGTCTCAAGGGAGCTTTTTGATCGGCATAGAAGCAAGCCTCAATGGCAAGGGGAGGTCGTGTTGACTCACTCCAAGGCGCTTCTAACGACGATTTCGAAGTGGCTGGTGACTCTGCCTTCAAGAGAGCTTCTATGGCTATCAGGGGTATTCTGGCCTAGGCTACTGCAGGGCATCCCTAAAAAACAAAAAGGCAAAAAAGTTTTTTCCTCCCCCCACACCTGCCTTACCCCCCACCACATCCCGCCTTTCCTCCATTTCTCTCACACTCATGAAGTTCTAACGAACGATGTGAGAAATGGCGGGGAAACAGCATGTTTTAACATAGGCCTAAATTTAGGGGGTGGGGCTTTAATTTCACCTCATGCTAGAAATCATGCTGGGCCTTCTAATTGTGGAGCACTATTGGTGGAGAAACACGGTCCCATTGCCGAAGTGGCATATAACAACTCCGTTACATAGTTAGTTACTGATTTACTCCATTTTAACAGTAGCTTCGGGACAAGATTTTGGTACCCATCCCGAATTCTTCGTGAAAGTGCTGACATCATTCGTTGGATAATGGATAACTAAAACTCCAACCTACACCTCCAGCTCACTTCCCAGACTTATCCCTTCCTCTCCTCCCCCCATTTCTTATGACAGCCGAAAGATGCAAAGCAATAGTAGAAGATCTTGAAGGCTGACAGCCATTCTGTTTAGACCAGATGGCCTTTTTGTGTGCCTGTATATTCTTAATTCTCCCCCCCCTCCAGAATTGTTCTGATATTGCAGAAGATGAAATTTACATACCGTTTCAGAAAGTATAGGTGCAAGTGTCCAGTTCTTCCTTTTGTTAGATAAAATCAAAACTGACTCACTCTTTGATCAGTTCTGAATATTAATTGACAATGGCATTGATGATAGCTGGAACTCACTCAAAAACTAAGCAAAGTTTGTATTGGTTAGTCATCAGCTGGGAGAACTCCAGAGAATATGAGGATTGTAGGCTAGATGAAAATTCAAAAAAGGAGGGGGAGGAGGAGGAAAGAAGGAAGGAAGGAAGGAAGGAAGGAAGGAAGGAAGGAAAGAAGGAAAAAAGGAAAGAAGGAAGAAAGAAATCCACCTCAGTAATATTGCCAAGAAAATTATATGCAATTATCAGTTGAAGGAGACTTGATTATTCATATCATCTGTGCTACATGAGATTGTATAGTGGTATATAATGCTGGAAACTATAAGTCATTATTTATAATCATAAACCTTACAAATTTGTTGTAAATTTTAACACAATGTTAGTGTTTATATTGACACTTGTCTTGGTTTCATAGGGCAGAATCGAATGAGACATATTGTGCTGTGCGATTTAACTCTTACGAATAGAGGTGAATAGACATGTCCCAGGATAATGTTGCAGGATCCAATCACTGATCCATTCACCAGGATCAGAAGTTTTGACTTCCGAGCTTTCAAAATCATGCAGAAGCCCATCCTTGGGGAAATTCTCTCAAGCAGAGTGTGTGTGTGTGTGTGTGTGTGTGTGTCTGTGTGTGTCTGTGCATTGGTCTCTGTGTGGTATTTATAGTGCCTGTGGTCAGTGGCTTTTTAGATGTTGAATATTGATTGGGGTGTGTGGATGGATGGCTTTTAAGTCATTCACTGTTGTTTGCTTGTATTGTTGCCTGTTCTGACCCAGCCTTAGCAGAAGCAAGAAACAGACTCCTTGTCACAAAAAAACCCTCTTTATTTACCTCTTGTGAATGAATGGCATTCACCCACTAAAAAGTCCAGGCAATAGTCCTTCAAAGAGTTAACAGAATAACAGACCTTATCACTTCCTTGCAATAATCACCAGGTCGCGAGCTCCCAGATAAAAGGCTGAAAATTAAATTCTGGCAAGCAGTCTCTGTGTCATAAAACACAATGAGCAAAATCTTCAGAAAGATGAACTGTTGTCTCCCATGACAACCCCTCCCCTTTCCTTCTATTTATTCCCCAGCCAGGGAGGGGCCATTCAGCATCCACATGTGCTTTGCTTCGTGAGTTGACTCCGTGTCCTCCATTGTTCCTCTCTCCTAACAGCTCTGTGCACACATGAGTCTGGAACAGGCCCCAGCTGTTCTTCTTCCTCACTCCTATCAGCCTCCAAAGGCAGCTGCCTCTCTGGTGGCTGGGCAATATCAGACAGCCCTGGCTCTTTCTCTGCATCTGACACAAAGCATCCATTAGAACAATTTGACACTTCTACATAAGAACAGGAGGGAGGGAAGGAGGGAGGGAAGGAAAGAAAGGGGAGGGGAGGAAGGAAGGAAGGAAGATTTCTGATGGTCCTTGAAAGATTCTCACTCTCAATAGAGAAGTCAGCAAGAAGTTGGAAGTTACTCCACCTCTCCCAATTCTTTTTTGCCCGCTGTTGATCATTCTGTTTCTCTATTTAGGTTAAAAAAATTCTCTGAAATGATGACTTAATGGGGCACAGGTTGTCTAGTATGGAATGTTAAAAAGGTAAATTAAAGTAGAACTTGAATGGAAAAGCAAATAACAGTGTAATTGTAAGGGGGAACAAATAAATAAATATTGTAAGGGGTAACAAACAAACAAATATTGCTTATTTGGTGACTAAATGAACTGTTGTAAGTTGAGGAATTCCTGTATTAGGTATTTTTGTATGTGTTTATGATTGTGTCTGCATTGTGCATTTATATCTATATCAAACTGCACTTTTCCACGATCTTCATGTTCTAATAATAGAAACTATCTTCACACTACTACGCCACTTAAGATTTTCTTCCATTCCGAAAGAAGGTCCCTCTCATTTTTTTATTACTTCCTATCAGAATCTGAAGCCTTTTCAAAGACCAGTCAAAAATGGAAATAAATTGAACTTCAGCTTCTAAAAAACGGCTGAGAAACCTCACCATTAATCACACACACAAAAGAGAGAGAGAGAGAGAGAGAGAGAGAGAGAGGGATGAAATATGACTGATAAATAACATAAAACAAAATATGCATCAAATTTAGAAAAAGAAAAGTATCATTTTATTTCTTTTTAATATTTCATAAGAACACGTATTATGACATAGATATTTAATAAGCCAGTCCTTTTGATTCCAACTGTCATGTTCATAACGTTCATAACGTTGATAAATGCTGCGGAACAGAAAGAATTTGACACAGTGTCATTTTAATATCTTCTTATAATAGAAATTCTTATTCATGAGAATTATTTTTTATATCCTGTCCTGTTCCTCCAATCAATGCCATTTAAACATGAAAAGTTTGTCAGGTGCATTACCTTGGGTTATTATTTCCTTTGCTTTATAAATAAATGATATCAGTCTGTCATGATAAAATACTGGACAAATAAAAGGACCAACATATGGATGATTATCAATTTGTTAAAAACCTGGCAGGAGTGAAGATTTATAATGCAGTGGATATTCCTTTGAAAGACTTCCACAAGTCCACATATTTGTAAAAGTTTTCAAGAGGAACTTGTAGCTGCTAAATACATAGAGCATAGAACAATAGAGTTGGAAGGAACCTTGGGGGACTTCTAGTCTGATACCCTGCATGAGCAGAAGATCCTATCTCATGGTTGTCCAGCCTCTTTTTGAAAGCTTCCAGTGATGGAGCACCCACAACTTCTGAAGGTAAGCCATTCCATTGGCTGATTACTCTCACAACTAAGACATTTCTCCTTAGTTCTAGGTTGCTTCTCTCCATGGTTAGTTTCCAGCCATTGTTTCTCATCTTGCCTTTTGGTCCTTTGGAAAATAGTTTGACCTCCTTATCTTTGTAGGAGCCTCTCAAATATTGGAACACTGTTTTCATGGCCCCTCTAGTTCTTATGTTCATTAGACTAGACATTACCCAATTCTTGTAACTGTTCTTCATATGTTTTAGTCTCCAACCTACTAATCATCTTTGTTGCTCTTTTGTGCATTCTTCCCAAGTCTCAATATCTTATCTTATATTGTGGTGAGCAAACTGGATGCAATATTTCAAGTGTGGTCTTACTAAGACTTCGTAAGGCAACACTAGAACTTCAGGTGATCTTCATTCTATCCGTCTATTAACACGGTCCAGGATTGCACTGGCTTTTTTGTAGGAACCTTGGCTACTTTATTTTATATTATTTCATTTTTCGCTCATTCTCCGTTAATTAGGATAAAACTTCTCCAATAACACTTCAGGCCAATTGGAAAATGTAGAAAATGAAGAGTGGAATAGCTCCCCTTTGTCCCCCAACAGAGTATGATAAACAATAACTATTTAAAGATAACACTGTAAGCTTGTTTCTTCCCTTATTTTTAACCTAAGTTGTCATAAAGCATAAAATAACTGTGTTAAAGTATAAGTAAAAGCAATTTGGATTATCTGTTTCCCATCATTTTTTTTGAGAGGTCCTTCTCCATTGTAACATCCTTTTGTCTTTAAATAAGCTTTTAATTAGTCTTTAAAAATGTATATTATGGCTTTTCAGAAACAACTAGTTGTCACTTAGATTGCATCTCAAGAGAACTAGTCATCCCAGGAATGACTTTCATAATCAGTCTAGCCTGTGGACACCACTTGTTTATGGATTTCAGAGATTACAATCACAATTTATTTCTTCAAGCTACTCTTTTACAAAGTTAAAAAGGATGTGTTTTTCTAAATTTAAACTCATCATAGAAAATACCCCTTCTAAGCCATTGCTTCCTTAAGCATTCATCCACATATTCCAAATATGCCTGTTTTTAAAATATTTGTTTTAAATTTTTGCTCTTCTACAAAATGTTTTATGTAAATTTCCAAACATAACAGTTTTGAAACTAATGTGAACTATTTTAAAATAACACTGATGGGGAAAAAAAGGGGGAGAGGGAGGGAAACAGCTATAAATTCAGGACAAATATAACAGTCTAATTTTTTTGCCAGGGCTTCATCAAACAAATGATAAACGAGATTTTTTTTCTTTAACTGAACAATGATTAACTGTAGGAGATGACCAGGCTGAGCCCAAGAGTGGGGTCAAATGGATCATCAATTTGGAGTCCCTGTGACTCCAAAGAGGCCTAAGTTCCCTTGAAATCCATTGATGCCGCCATTTTGCCTTTACCATTAGTAGATCAGATTCTTGTATAGACTGCATGGAATAAATTTACAATATTGTTGTTCTGACCCAGCTCACCAAACATGACAAACCCTCTGAAGTGAACTCAAAATCTCCTTTATTAGGAGTGCTGGAAGCCCCGGCAAAAAGTTTTATTCTCAAGGCACGCTAACAAGTCTGGCTGGCTGGAAGAAGAATAGCTGTCTGCCACAATTATTCATCTCAGCCCCCTGCCCCAGAGCTAAGGTGGGGCCTCGCTAGCAGTGGTGGCTCTTCCTTCCCAAGGATCGGCTCACGGATTTCCATTGCTCTCCTCTCCTCTGCCTTGTGTACATCCAGTCAGGCACTGGACGCAGCTGTTCCTCCTCTTCCTCATCAGCCACCTCCAGACCTGGGGGCTGTTGACTCTCCATTTGAGGGCTGATGGACAGCCCAGGTTCTCTCTCTCTCTCTCTCTCTCCCTCCTTCTTCCCCCTTGGAGCTCTCAGATTTCCTTGATGCTGGCCTTAACTCCCAGGCCTCCTCCTCCTCCTCCTCCTCTGAGTTGGCTGTTGGAGGGACTGGCAGCCAACAGGCCACAACAATTGTTGAACATAAATACACAAACACAACAGGCAATTTTAAATAATTTGGAATGCATTTTCCATTATGAACATGGAAATACACAAAAACACAACAAGAAATTTAACCTTTCTATCCATACTATGATGTGAGTTATTAGTATAATTTATTTATGGAGATATCCATATAGGATTTGGATGGAATCATTTATATTATTTTTACTTTTTAAAAAATACATTAATCCAATTTACATGGACACCCATCTCAGGGAAATATAACAATACAGCATACAACAATACAACAGTAAAATCAATCAATCATCACCTAAATCATTATAATCCTTAAGGGAACATTAAAGAACTATAAAAGCAGCACTCTCTCTAAATATTTTTATAGTCTTTTCCCTACCTCTCATAAACAGATGCTCACTTGGCAAGATTTGATGCTGTACCTTCAGAAGTTATAAAACTGTGTGGATTTTTCTTTAGAAGGAGAAATGGAAATGCATATATTATATTATATTGTATTGTCCTTAAATCATACATGGGCTCCAGGCTTAATTTCTTATACTTATTAGCAAATGCTTAGCTTGATTCCAATCTAAGATTTCACTTTTAAAAGTAAAATATTTAGGGGACAGTTGCTAAATTTATTACCAGTGCAGCAGGTAGTTAGAAATAGAATTAGCACTTAGAGTTATAAACAGTGGTGGGATTCAAAAATTTTTTACTACCAGTTCTGTGGACATGGCTTGGTGGGCATGGCAGGAGAAGGATACTGCAAATTCTCATTCCTTCCCCACTGCACTAACCAGCTCCATTCTCCTGTGCAGGGCAACCAAAGAAGACCCACCCAATCAGCTGGGACTTGAGAGGCAGAGACTAGATGGGGACAGGCCCAGTCAGAGGTGGGATTTGCCAGTTCTCTGAGCTACTCAAAATTTCCCCTACTGGTTCTCCAGAACCTGTCAGAACTAGCTGAATACCACTTCTGCTTATAAACCACTTCATATTGCTTTACAGCCCTCCCTAAGAAAAGTCAGCATACTGGCCCAAATAATCTGGGTCCTCATTTTACTGACCTTGGAAGGATGAAAGGCTGAGCCAACCATGAACTGGTCAGTACTGAACTCATGGCAGTCAGTAGAATTAGCCTGCAGTGCTGGATTCTAACCACTACACCACCATGGCTCTTATGCTGGGTCTATTTCAATAAACATGTTTGCTTTTACAGAATTTTTATCCCCCTGGTATTGATTTTAGGAGACTCTTCAGACTGCTATGCTACTAACATGCGTGTTGTTTCCTGATCTGAAGCATCTCAAAGTGATGCTATGAATGAGACATGAAAATAATAAAAACAAAATACAATGAAAATGTACTCTTCAAAAAGGTGGAGGTGGAAAAGCATTCTTTGGATCAGACTTTGAGGGCCTGGTTATTGTAATGCTCAAGTATTTGACATGTAAAGAGACCACAAAACTATTCCATGGTTAAATCCACTGACTGAACTATTCCAACATCACTGGATGTATTCCTATACAGTTCCCACTGAAAATATCTAAGCTGAAAACATTCCAATATGGTTAGAATAGCATTAAAACATTTTCCTGTAAGATTGGCAGGATTTGCTTTGAACTGCTGTTCCAAGCTGAAAGTGGCATAACTTTTGCATGAAATCTTTAAATATTTCAACAAACAAATCTTGCACAGAACACTTCCGCAGAATGGCTCCATAAATGATCCAATTTCCCTGTTTGTCATCTCATTTGGATGAAAACTTAGCTTTTATAGAGAAACTACACAGCTGTAAGTTGTAAGTTGAAAAGAAAACTGTAAAACTTGGCACTAATTTATATCAATTTAGTGAGTTTCATCCACTTGTAATAGTCTAAAAGTAAAGTAGAATATAGGTCCAATCAGGTGAAGGACAGAGCTCCAAGCTTTGAAAATGCTCCAGAATGGGAAAGAAGTTGAGATGAGTTATTGATTACTTTGGACTGAGACAAGACGCATCAGGCTAGTTTCAGAACTGATGTTTCATCCACAAAGCAAGTAAAAAGTTATAAACAATAAAAATATGCACATGAACAGAATAACAGAGTTTGAAGGGACCTTGGAGGTCTTCTAGTCCAACCCCTTGCTCGAGCAGGAAACGCTATGCTATTTCAGACAAATGATTTTAAAGAAGAGATTGTCCAATCTCTTCTTTAAAACATCCAGTGTAGGAGCATCCACAACTTCTGGAAGCAAGTTATTCCACCGATTGATTATTTTAACGGTCAGGAAATTTCTCCTTGATTGGATCTCTAGATTGGATCTCTCCTTGATTAATTTCCATCTATTGCTGGCTTTTGGGTACTTTGGAGAATAGAAATCCTTAGATATTGGAACACTGCTATCATGTCACCACTACTCCTTTTTTTCATTAAATTAGATATACTAAGTTCCTTCGACTGTTCTTTGTATGTTTTAGCCTCCAGTTTCCTAATCAACTTTGTTGCTCTTCTCTGCACTCTAAAATCTTAATTACTCATGCAAACTAATGGGATTGGAGCTAAGACTGAAGAAGCTAGCCTCTGAAAAAGAAGGATATCCTGGAACAATGATAAACAGTTCAGTGAAGATGTCAACAATGTGGATCTGCTGAAAATGAAAGGTGAACATCATATTTGGGATAATAATACAATATCTATAATAGAGGTGCCAGTTTACAATCTACAGTTTACAATCTACAGAAGGTTCAGAGGAAAACAGCCAAGATGACCAAAGGGATGGAGCAGCTTTCCTATATGGAAAAGTTGTGATCCTTGGAGTTTTTGTAGTCTAGAAAGGAGGTGAGTAAGACAGAATTGAGGTGTACAGAATTGTGCACTTTGTGGCCAAAATGGACAAGAAGATATTTTCCCCAAAGATTAAAACCAAAAGTCACTCAGTTCTGGAAGAATCATGGGGCAAACAAAATGATTTTTTAAAATAAAAACAGCAAATGCATAATTAAGCCTTGGGATTCACTAGTGTAATGCTGGCTCACTTGTAATCAGGCTGGCTAGCTCCAAAAAAGAGTCAGAACAGGATAACGGCTATTTGCCTTGATGGCAGTGGGATGCATCTGGAAGTCATCTGCTCGGACATTTGTTGGCTTCCATGTATAGCTGACAGACCACTGTGAAAAAAGACTGTTGGGTGGGATATGCTTATGTTCTTTTGTTTTTCAGCTTACACCAACTCTACTGATAGAGGCATATTTTCTAATTACAAAAACAAAGTGCACGTATCGTTTGTAATATATCACAAGCAGAATGTAACCTTGATCTGAGTGGGCAATAACACAATTACAACTGCAGCTGCCACCAATTATTTCTATTCAAACAAACCTCATGGATAAGCATTCATCCAAAATCACAATAGTTCATTTCTTTTAAAATGTACACTTGTCATTAATCCATGCATGAGAGTTGGATCCACTCTACTTCTTAAATTAAGAAAAGGCAGCAGCTACTCTAAAGGGTCAAGAGATTCATTTGTATCTGAGCTTGGTTCTTGAATTTTTTTTTAACTGCAGGTCCCAGGAGTTGAACTTATATTTTACTTTACAGATCGTGTAAAAAAACAAAAATACCAATTAGCAGCTTGGCATAAGGTCTACAGTAAAGAAATACAAACCAGATATGCTTGGATTTTTTTATGACACACTTAGTGAAGAATGTGACACATAAGCAGCGGTGGTATACTGCAGGTTTGGACCGGTTCTATCAAACTGGTAGCTCCAACAATCAGCTGCCCCCATCCTATCCTGTCCTATATTTCTGTGTTTTTCAGCTCGGCTGATTCTCGCGGCACAGTGGATTCCCATGCCTCAGCTGTTTTACTTACTGGGGCTGCCCTAGAACATAAGTTCTAGTGCTTGAAATTGGCGAATTTTGAACGCTGCTTGCACTTTCTCAAAACCAAAAAAACTTGGTTTAAAGGAATGGCTGCTGGTTATCAGAACATCAATATAAAAAATGATGGCTGGAGAAGAAAAGAGGGGAAAAGAAGGAGGAAAGCCTACCTCACAAAGCCTACCAAAAAGTTGCATCTCAAAACAGAAAAACAAATCCAAGCAGAGAGAGGATGAATGGTGAAGCTATTGTTGGAAATGTGGGTGCATATAATCAGACAAACTATAAGCAACTATCCAACAAGGATGGGAAGGTACACATGAAAGGAGATGCAATGATGGTCACTTTGGACTGCTAGCACTCTATGTATATGCAAACTAGGATTTTTTTTTTATTCTCTCACTTGTTCACTGTCATCTCACTGCATGTACTCTTTATTAATGGTTGTTGACTTGAAGAACAGGGATTGCTTAATTGAGAGGTGGCAGCTTAGATTAGACTTCCCGTAGACTTCCCAGTGATTTTGCATGCTGCCTTGGTTTTCCATAATAAAAATAATAAATCTATCAGTAGATTGCTGCAGTGGGCAGCTGATACTTCTTTATTTTTACCTACAAGTGTTTGTGATCCTGTTTGGGCAGCCTGTTTTCTCATGTGTTCTTTTCATTTTGTTAAATAATATTAATCTTATTAATGTTTTTCTTGAACATAGTAAAAACTAACACAAATTAAACTAAAAGAAAAAATGAAAAGTGCAGAAAAAAAGAAACCATTACAGAAAAAGGTAAAATGGAAATGAAAAAAGAAAAAAAAGAATGTTGTTGGGGGAGGGAATAAATTCAAAAAGAAATAACTTTCCCCTTCACCACAAGATGTATAAAGCAATTTTAGTGAGTTTTATTCTTTTAAGTATAACAAGCGATCTGTGCTTTCTATATTTCATCCTTTATGTATAAATAAATCTTTAAGATCTCAGCAGAAGTCCATTAAGGGACTAAAAAGTTAGATTAGAGGGCTGAAGACTAAAACATATGAAAAAAGATTACAGGATTTGAGTATGTCTAGTCTAATGAAAAGAAGGACTAGGAGAGACATGATAATAGTATTTGAAGGTCTCCTACAAAGACAATGTGGTCAAACTATTTTCCAATGCTCCAAAAGACAAGATAAGAAACGATGGATGAAAACTAACCAAGGAGAGAAGCCACCTAGAACTAACTAGAAATTTCCTAATGGTGAGAGCAATAAATCAATGGAAAAGCTTGTCTTGAGAAGTTGTGAGTGCTCCATCATTGATGACTTTCAAAAAGAGACTGAGCAGCCATTTGTCTGAAATGGTATAGGGTCTCCTGGTCAATCTGGGAGTTGGATCAGAAGGCTTCTGGGGTTCCTTCCAACTGTATTATTTTATACTCTATCTTCTAGGGGTTATGAGAGATATATGCCTATTTTAATTTCAATCAGGTAAACCAACTTTATATTGCTTCTTTTTACTTTTAGCAATCTTGATCTCTAATCCCTTTAAATATTGTTCTAGAACAGGGGTGTCATTGATTTCATTGAGGATCACATCAGGGTTGTGTTTAACCTCAGGGGGCTGGGGAGGGCATTGCTAGGATGGGTGTGGCCAGCATGATGTCATTTATGTCAGGGGCATCTGTGGTGGTCCAAGCATTCTGCCAGCAAAAATGGGCTTCCGAGCTTCCTTCAATCCTCTGCCAGCAAAAACAGAACTTGGGAGGGCCAAGTGCAGCTTCCCAAACTCTATTATTGCTGGCAGAGACGCTGCAGGCTCTTCACACTTTCCAGGTTGGCTCCGTAAACCAGATATACACACCTGCAGGATGCATCTGGCCCGTGGGCCTTGAGTTTGACAACCTGTTCTAGAACTATGGATTTTTATTTTCATTTTTTTGGCCTTGTCTCACAAAATCATTCATAATTCTTAAGAGACAAAAAACTGTTTCATAAATCCAAGACAGCAAAATTATCCATCTCACTCTTTTGATTTGTCATTTAATCATTTTTAATTATTATGACATCATCACACCCATGGTGGCACAGTGGTTAGAATGCAGTACTGCAGGCTACTTCTGCTGACTGCTGGCTGCCTGCAATTTGTGTCAGCTTTGGAAGTCATATTCCATGCTGCTACATAGCCTGAGAAAGTGGGAGGGGGTGATTTCAATTAAGTAGCTCTAAGTAGACAAAATAAAATTATTTTGTTAGT
>BHFT01064543.1:0-10448 GCA_004320025.1 Laticauda laticaudata | reverse complement strand
GATTTAGGCAGTAATTTTTTCTAAAAACAGCTGGTTCTCCGAACTGCTTAAGCCGCATGTCACACTGACCAACGGATGCAAAGAGAGTAAAAACGGACAAAAAACCTTGCATTCATTTGGTTAACGCGACTGTACTCACTGCCTCCGTTTTTGCTACTCTCTATCCGTCCACATCCCGTCTATTGATGGTTTCAATCCCTCAGAAAGTTTTGGGCTGCCCAAACTTTTGCGCGAAATGTATCCAATGCGTCCATACTGCATCCGCTATGCATTCCCTACACATCTGTTCTGGCAATCCATAACACATCCGCTATATCCGCTAGGCAATCCGCTGCACATCCGCACAACTCGCATCCGCTCGGACGCACGGAGGAAGCGGAACATGACGCAG
The DNA here is from genome assembly GCA_004320025.1 of Laticauda laticaudata. NCBI lineage: Eukaryota > Metazoa > Chordata > Lepidosauria > Squamata > Elapidae > Laticauda > Laticauda laticaudata. The sequence continues at coordinate 10,057 of BHFT01064543.1, read as the reverse complement.
AACGGATGCACAGAACGGATGCCAAGCGGAAACAAAGTGTTTAAATAATGGAAAAAAACGTTCGCAGAGGGGACCTATCTGCGGATATTAAGGATGTCTCAGGAATGCATAGAGGATCCTAGAGAGCCTAGAGGATGCAAAAAGGGACACTAATACTGCCTATAAAAAGGTGAGCAACTCATCTGCAGTCTCACTTTCAGACCAAGTAGCCCCAGCCTGTGCAGACCCTGCCAGCCTTCATCTGATCTTCCTATTCCACAGCATCCCAGTCATGTCAATCGTAGATTGTAACACAGTCCTTTTGGCAGCCACCATCCTTCTGGCACAGTGCGAAGCCACTACAGCTCTGTGAACTCCTACTACGGAGAAGAAAAAGGAGGAGGCCAAGAAGCGTCTGGGTCCAAGATGATGCGGGGAGAAGAAAGCAGAGTACGGGCTTATACAAAAAGCGATGGTGAGCTCAGGAACGAAGACACTCGGGCAATTTCCCAGAACTTCATAGAGCCTCCCACCATGTTTGACGAAGTTGTGGAGCGTCTGAGACCCAGGTTGACCAAGGCAAACACCACTTCCACCCAGCTGGAACCTGGGCTCAAGGTGGCAATCGCTCTGTGCCCCTGGCCTCAGGGACCACCTACAGGAGCAATCGCAGTATGCTAGAGGTGTGCTACAAACACCATCTAGCTATGTGGTCAGAGAAGTGGTGCAGCCATCATCGAAGAATACCTGAGGAGCTCCCTCCAGTGCCCCTCTAACTGATGAAGAGGAAAGAAATTGGCAGGCAGTGGTATCAGAAGTGGAACTTCACCACATCGTTGGAGCCATAGATGGGAAAGCACGTGGCCTGCAAAAGCACCACCCAAGTCGGGATCCACTTATTTCACTACAAGGGCTTCTTCCAGCATCGTCCCCTTTTGCATGTCGATGCTGACTAAAAGTTCCATGTAAACATCGATGCTTCAGGGCAGCGGCTCAATGTTCAATGGCCCAGGTTAGCAATGCCAGTGACCTCAAGGAGGGGCTGGAAGGCAACCTCACATGGGGCTTTCCAGATCCAGAAACCCCCTGCCAATCGACATGCAAAGATGTGCCCTACTTCAATCGTGGGGATGATGCCCTTCTCCCATCACAAACCTACCTCATGAAGCCTACAGTTCCGATACCTCACCCATGAAGAGAGGATCTTCAACTACAGGCTGGTCAGGGCAAGGCGGTGGGTGGAGATACGCCTTTGAACATCCCTGGCCAACAGTTCCAGGTACTTCTCACCACCATTGGCACATCGCCCACAGACCGTGAGGAGGATCGTGGAAGCTTGCCTGGCAATCCTGCAACAATCTCATGTGTACACGCTATCCAGTCTTGCAGAACAGGCTCGTGGACCTCCAACAAGGCAATGGGACATGGAGCCTGGGGAATGGAGGCAGGGCGAAACCTGATAGACACTGAGGAGTGCAAGGCCCCAACAGAGCCTCACATGAAGGGAAGAACAGCGGCAACCTCCTGAGACACTGTGCAACTCCAGCCTGGAACCAGTGGAGTGGCAAGACAGGAATGATAGATGATTAATGAGTGCTTCCTTCAGCCCTGTCTCATCACACGGATGAGATTGGGCATGAATGTTGGGTTGGCCTACAATTGAACGGGCGTTTAATAAAGATTGTGCTTGTGTTCACATGTGTGGAATGATTATTACATATTATTGATAAGTAAGGGCCATATGTGGTGGCACCAGGGAGGGTGGACCATGCAGTCCCCACTAGCTTGCACTGGATGCTTATCTATCCGCCTGCTATCCTTCACCCATCCCACAGCTATCACCGCCATCCCAAAGGTACCCTGCCCACACCCACTGCTATTTAACGCATCCCAAAAGCATGGCAAAGGCTAAACCGATTTCTAAAAGTTTTCCCCAAGACTTTATTAAAAAAAAGAAATGAAGCAAGTGTGTGAATCAAAAGAATAAACTTTATTTGAACAAAAGCTGTAAAACAAAATGACCCAAGTCCAAGTTGTCCAAATAAACTCTACAGAGCCAGCTACCAGTCCTCTGGCACTCCTCTTGGTCACTCGGAGGTGTGGCCCAGTCTCAGGGGTGAAGGGTCCAAGGTGCTGTGGTGAGGTGGGTGGTGGCTGGAAGTGCTGGTCTGAAAACACCACTGGGGGTGCCTGGCCCTGAGAGGACAACAGGTGACGTCGTGTTGAGAAAGGTCTCAGATCAGCTGCTGCAGACTCCGGTGATGCTGAGAGGGTCCTTCTCCATGCCATGGGGTTGTTCATCCCCGAGTACTGATGACAGATGTACTGAGGCCGAGGGCTTGCTGTGGGGTGAGAAGGATAGTGTAGGGGCCTGTCGGTCCCTGCAGCGGGTGAGGACTGGCGTGGGTGGATCGTGGTGTGGGTGGCATCGCTGTCAATCGGTGGCATCAATTGGCGTGGCTGGCATCGGTGGGCAATCAAGTGGAACCGTGGCAACGGGTGTCCGCCCGATGACTCTTGCCTGGGCTGGGAAGGGCTGCTGCCTGTGCTGCTGAACCTCTGGTAGCCATAGCCCTGGTAGGTGAGGGGCTGTGGGAAGCCTTGGAATGGGAGGACATCACTGGGGTGGAGGAGCGAGACCTGGACTGGTGGAGCAGGTTCCTCTTGGGTCTGGAGGGTTGGGAAGCAGCTCGTGATCCGGTCCTTCACCACCGAGGGGGGGGGGGGGGGGGGGGGGGGGGCTGGTACTGGGGTTCCTCCATGTTTCTGAAGGGTCTGGTTGACAATAGGTGAGGAAGGGCTTTGCGGTTGAGGATGAGGAATCTGTGCTGACCACTGAGAGAGGAGATTAAACTGGTGCGGAATTGGTTGGCCCTGATTCTAGCAGGACAGTGTGGCTCTGCCCTCCTGCTGTCTGGCTCTCTGCCTTTCTGTGGAGGTGGAGCTGGGGGGTGGATGCGGCTACGACTGTGGTGGATCGATGTCTCCTCTCCTCCACCGCACCAGGGAGTTCCATCGCGCTCCACACAGCGACAACAGCTGTCTGCGGGTTCTTCCGCCATGGCACGCTCCATCAACAGAAACCTGCCTGGAGACAGGGACTGACTCTCGCGCTGGAAGAAGGACTGGGTCGCAGCAGGCTCCGGAGAGAGGAGGGTAGACAGAGGGGCTCCTGGTGCTCCTCAGTGGTGGATCTCACCCTCCAGGAAGCTGCACCTGGCCATGACGTAGGTCTCTCTGTCCGTCAAGCTTAACTGTGGGCCTGGCCAGATTTCCTTCAGGTGCAGCTTTCCTGTACCAGGTGTGCATATGTTTCACCAGCCGAGGAGCACCTCCAAAGTGTAACCCATACTCCTCGCGCCTCTCTCTCCAAGTCAGCCTGCTTCCGCTTGGTGTCCCTGTACGCGCCGGTGGTCCCTTCCTGCCACAGATAGTCATTCTCTCTCAGCCACATCCACCACCTCATCCTCATAGTTCCTCCTCCAATGAAGTATTGCCTCCTCCTCCCGTCCCCGCATATGCTGCTTTCCTCCTTTGCCAGGACAGATGGGCCCTCATCAGAGTGCCGTCCAGGTGGTAGGGGCTGCTCCTCCACACCAGCAGCAGCAGCAGCAACCAGCACCAGCAGATCACATCAACAATCATCACAGCAGGATCGATACATCAGCATCAATCATGCAGCAGCATCCGCAGGATCATCAGCAAGCAGCAACAGCAGCCACAGCAGCAGGATCAGCAGGAACCAGGATCAGCAAGCAGCAGAGTAATCACCAGAGCCCCAGCAGCACCAGCCACCAGCAGCACGCACAGGACCAGGAAGCACGAGCAGGACCGAGCAGAGAACTAGGAGCACGAGGCAGTACGAGCAGTACGAGCAAGTCCAGGAGCAACAAAGCAGGACAAGCAGAACCAGCAGGACCAAGGAGCAGCAAAGAGTCGCAGCAGCAGAAGCACAACCCCCAAACCAAAGAAAAAGAGAAGAGCAGCTTCAGCAGAGTAGCAGGCAGAACACCACTGCCAGGAGCAAGCTTCAGCAGAAGCTCCAGCAACCCAAACCCATGGGAAAGAAGTGAAAGTCTCAGCAACCTGCCGTCCATCACTGGCAAGAGGGACAGGGCCACCCCTTCTGCCCCCGTTCCCTGACTCTGCTTCTGCTGGGGCTTCTGCTGCTCGGCTCGCTCTTCTGGTGTGGAGCTTCTGCTGAAGAGCTGCTCCTGGCAGTGGTGCTTCTGCTGCTTACTCTGCTGAAGCTGCTCTTGGTGGTGGGTGCTTCTGACTGCGCGTACTCCTGCTGCTCCTGTCCCTGTTTGCTTGTCCTGCCTTGTGCTCTGGACTTGCTCGTACTGCTCGTACTGCTCGTGCTTCCTAGTCTTGCTCGTCTGCCTCCGTGCTCCTGGTCCTGCTGGTGGCTGCTGGTGCTGGTTGCTGCTGGGCTTCTTGGTGATTACTCTGCTGCTGCTGATCCTGGTCCTGCTGATCCCTGCTGCTTTGTTGGTGCTGTTGCTGCTGCTGATGATCCGGCTGCTGCTGATGATGATGCTGATTAATGATCCTGCTGGTGAATGATGATGATCGATGATCCTGCTGGTGCTGGGTGCTGCTGCTGCTGCTGGTGTGGAGGAGCAGCCCCTACCACCTGGAGGCACTCTGATGAGGGCCCCATCCTGGTCCTGCAAAAGGAGGAGAGAAGGCAATATGCGGGGACGGAGAGGAGGCAAATACTTCATTGAGGAGAGACATGAAGGAGAGGTGGTGATGGCTGAGAGAGAATGAACTAATCTTGTGGCAAGAAGGGACACCGGCGGTACAGGGACATCCCAAGCGGGAAGCAGGCTGCTTGGAGAGAGAGGGCGGAGAGTATGGGTTACACTTGGAGGTGCTCCTCGTGGTGGAAACAATGCACCAGGCCTGGTACAGGAAGCTGCACCTGAAGGAAATCTGGCCAGGCCACAGTTAAGCCTGACGGGGACAGAGAGACCTACGTCATGGCCGAGGTGCAGCTTCCCTGGAGGGTGAGTCCACCACTGAGGGAGCAAGCCAGGAGCCCTCTGTCTACGCCTCTCTCTCCGGCAGCCTGACTTGCGACCCCAGTTCTTCCAGCGGAGAGTCAGTCCCTGTCTCGCAGGCAGTGTTTCTGTGGAAGCGTGCCAATGGCCGGAGAACCCGCAGACAAGCCTGTTGTCGCTGTGGTGGAGCGCGTGGAGGACTCCTGGTGCGTGGGAGGAGGAAGACATCGAATCCACCAACAGTCCGTAGCCGCATCCACCCCCCCAGGCTCCACCTCCACAGAAGGCAGAGAAGCAGACAGCCAGGAAGGGGCAGAAGCCAACACTGTCCTGCTAGAGATCAGGCACAATCCAGACCAGTATAGATCTCTCTACTCAAGCTTGGTCAGCAACAGATTCCTCATCTAATCCTGTAAGGAAGGCAGGAAGGAAATATTCTGGTGTTGCTTACAGAAACTGCCTCTCCATTAACCCTTATTATGTCCTTGGCACGGCCAGACTTCCTGTCTCAGGAACTTTTCTAGAGTTTTTTTCCCCTCCTTTGCTGGTACTTTGCTTGTGTGGAGTGAGCATTCAAAATTACATGGCACTTAATAGTGTGACTTATGAACATTTTTCACACTTACGACTGTTGCAACATTCCCACAGTCTTGAGAGGCCAGGTGAGGAGGTCCATGTGTCGATGTGAGTGATATTGGGTTGGCTACACCCAGCCGGTCACTTGACTACCAAGCCATGTCCACCCATTCACTTGACCACCAAGCCACACCCACCAACTAAGCCACACCCATAGAACTGGTTGTTAAAAAATTTGAATCCCACCCCTGGATGAAAGCCTTCTAGAAAGTATATGGGTCAACAAAAAAGAAAAAAAGAATGACATTGCCATGGGTATATACTACAGGCCATCCAACCAAGCAGAAGAAATAGATGAACTTTTTGCTAATATTAACCAATGTATGTAGGAAACACACCACATTGTAATGGGGGATCTTAACTACCCTGATATCAATTGGGAGACAAACTCTGTAACAAATGGGAGAGCAAACAGATTCCTAAACCCATCTAGCTGACAGCTTTATCACCCAAAAAGTAAAGGAGGCAACTAAAGAGACTACTATAGTGAACCTTATTCTTATCAACAAAGAAGAAGTCATAGAGGGGATTGAAATTGCAGGAACTTTAGGTGAGAGTGACCATGTCATGTTAGAATTTAATATAAAAGAGACACAAGCAATAGAGCACAATCAAACCAATGTTTTAGACTTTAAAAGAGCTGATTTTAACAAACTGAGAGAGAACATGGGAAGGATTTCATGGATTAAAGTCTTAAATGGGAAATCAACTCAAAAAGCTTGGGAAACTCTGAAAAATATTATTATAAAAACCCAGTCCAGTTCAATACCCCTAAAAAAGAAAAACAAGGGAAAAAAAAACCTTCCAGCATGGTTACATAAAGAACTCTCAGAACAACTGAAAGAAATAAAGGATAAGTACAAAAAATGAAAAGAGGACCACATATCTAAGGCAAAATACCAACAAAAAGCCCAAACCTGCAAAGACAAAATTAGGAAAGCTAAGGCTTTCAATGAAGTAAGACTTGCAACAAATGTCAAAAACAATAAATAAGTTTCTTTCAACACATAAAAAACAAGAAAAAAGTCAAAGAAACAATTGGCCCACTAATGGGAGAAGATGGGAAAGAAGTAATAAGCGATAGAAAGAAAGCAGAATTACTTAATTCATACTTTGCATTATCTTCATGCAAAAAGAATACACAACTCAACTAACCAAATGGTGAGAGCAATCAATCAGTGGAATAGCTTGCCTTCAGAGATCATGGGTGCTCCATCATTGGAGGTTTTCAAAAAGAAACTGGACAACAATTTGTTTGAAATGGCATAAATTATCCTTCTTGAGCAGGGGGTTGGACTAGAAGACCTCTAAGGTCCCTTTCAATGCTATTCAGCATTTTAGGTCTTACTTCCTCCTGTGAATTACAACTTTTTAAATCATAACCAGATAAATAAGAGTTAAAAGAAAAGATTACAGGCAGGAAGTCCAAAGCCTATATGTTAGAAAACTTGTGTCAACATATATCTGCCATTCAATATTCTAAAATCGTCGAACCAAGATAAATGTTCCTTTTTTTCCATTACCAATATGACTATCGAAAGTAATAACATGTTGATAGAGTACAGTATTATCAACATTCTCAGTTAAATGGCTATTGACTGACCAAAAATAGATTGAATTACCAGTAGAAATCTTAATACCCATCACTTTAAGATTTACCTCACATGAAAAACAAAAGTAGCAAGATAAATCAGATATTTCATATTTTCACGGTGGCATTTAATATGAATTTTAAAAAGTTTGATGTTCTTGTCCCTGTATTTATTTTTAAAGTGTCTGCCATTTTCTAGTTCTCTCTCTTTTCCTTAAGAACAGGTTAAAAAGTTTCACTGCTTCATAAAAGAACAAAACAAAACAAAACCCCACATATTATGTTGCAGCTTCAGAGGAAGACTTCTGACATGTGAATAATGACAACCTTAGTAGAGCTATAATACTTTTTAAAAATTTATAGTAGAAGACAACTATAATTCTGTCCTTCTGTGCCCCACAGAATGGCCTGCAAGATTATTTGACCCTCCCTCCCAAATATCAATATGTAAATGATATTTTGAATCAAAAAGATAGACAGTTGTTTTTTTAAACTGTTCCTTAATTTATTCAAAAACTATAATCTTCTTCCATAACTTCTTAAATGTTTAGAACAAATTTACATATATAAATATAATTCAGTAATAAACTTAGAATAAGAATGGGGCTTGTTGATTTTTAAATAGTTTAATATTTTCTCATTTGCTTTTAATTATTGCTTTCATACATTTGAACAAATCCACCTGCACAATACATATTCTTGATTTGTGACATGTTTTTTTAATCCAAGATGTAAATCCTTCCTTCCTTTCTCCCTCTCTCTCCCCATCCTTCTCTCTTCCTCCCTCTCTCTCCACATCCTTCTTCCCTCCTTCCAAAACCTTGGTGCATCTGACAAGATCAATCCAGAACAGCAGATTAAGCACAATTTTCATATGGGAACTCTATGAAATTGTGGTGTAGGAAAAATATCATGTTGGAATTATATATGTGATAAAGATAGCTCCATGCTATTTATTTCTCTCCTCCAAAAATGATTATATTGTAAATGAAACCTGGACATTGCAACTGGTATGAGCATCTCTACTTGCTTATTGATATGGACTATAAAAGTAAAAATAAAATAAAGTGGATTTCTTAGCTAAGAGTTTGATTTGATGCTCATGCTTTCTATGAAATAGAAAATTACATTGTTGAAGTAGAAAGTTGTAGAAATAGTATAACGTAATGTTCCCTGACTTTGAATGAATGCATTTTTTCAAGATACTACGCAAATCTTAAAATTCCCGAATAGCCAAAAATTATAGCTAAACCATGCTGGCAGAGTAATAGCTTTTTTAAAAATGGTTCAAACTCCAGTTTCTTAGGTGTAAAATTAAACATCTCAGTCACATCTGATCTATTTCCAGATGTAAAACAAGAAAAAAATGTAATATTAAAATCACTATTGAAGTTACTATAAAGGAAAAGATAAATGACCACTGAGAGCACAAAAGGCCACCATCGAAAATCTAACTGAATTTCTTCTAAAGAACTATGTTTTATTTTAGGCACTTCTTTTCTTCATATTAAGAGTGAAAGAGAGAGAAAAAATCTTAAGCAAAAGGAGTTAGTAGAAGAGCAGAAAATAAAATGACAGCCAGATCATCACAAGATAGATAGCTGCCCCAGTTATATTAATATTTATATCTATATTCACACACACAAACATATACATTTATAAATATTTATTATTAATATAATGACTTCTGAAATGTTGCTTTTTACCCTTCCTCCTTCCCACAATATTATAATTATAGTTCGTCGCCAGTGGTGGGATTCAACATTTTTTACTACTGGTTCTGTGGGCGTGGCTTTGTGGGAATGGCATGGCTGGTGGGTGTGGCTTGGTGGGCTTGGCAGGGGAAGAATACTGTAAAATCTCCATTCCCACACCACTCCAGGGGGAAAGCTGGATTACCACCGATTCTCCGAACTACTCAAAATTTCCACTACCAGTTGTGCAGAACTGGTCAGAACCTGCTGAATACCACCTCTGTTCATTGCACAGTCAGCCAGATGTTCAGACTGGGTTTGGCATTTTTATCTATCTATTGAGTCCTTTCCTGAGAAAAGTAGATCTGGATGTTTGATGGTGTTACAGATATCGTTGCAGGGTGGAAGCTGTTCCAAGTAAAGTCACCTTTTGAAATTGACCAATAGCGAATTTGTCATTACCAATGGTGTTCAAGTGGTGCTTGAGTTGTTTTGGGATTGCATCCAAGGCCCCTATTACTATTGGGTATTACCCTTGCTTGCCTTTGGCATAGTCATTCTATTTCTATTTGTAGGTCTTTGTATTTTGTTATCTTCTCCATTTCTTTCTCTTCTATTCTGCTGTCTCAAAGTACTGCCACATTCAATATCCAGACTTTTTTTGGTCTTTCTTACTGACAATTGTTAAGTCTGGGGTGTTATGTGCCAGATGAATCCTGAATCTGAATCCTGAAGTCACAGAGCAATTTAACTTCTTCATTTTCTATGACTTCCTCCATTTTATGGTTCCACCAGTTCTTGCCTGCAAGCAAATGATATTTCATGTAGTTTTTCCTGTGCACCATTGTTGCTACTTTGTCATGCCATTGCTTGTAGTCAGTCTGTGTGATATCATTATTATCATTTATTTGTAAAGTGCTTTTAAGTGCCGGAGCTTCCCATTTCTTCTTTTGTTGCTTCTCTCCCTCTTTTCCTCCAATCCACATTAAGACAAGCAAAGGCAAAGAAAACAGATATGGTTTCTTCCTTTCTCCCCTCCTTCTCTTAAGGCTAGATCCCACTGGCCGATGGATGAAAATGTATGCAAAAAGGACACAGCGGATGAGCAAAATTTCAGGGGTGGCTCCATCCGTTGTTATCCGCTCCAAAAA
>BHFT01064542.1:7738-26570 GCA_004320025.1 Laticauda laticaudata | reverse complement strand
CTGGTTAAGATGGACTTTCAGAACTAAATAAAAGAGCTGAAGTTATGCTGATCTCTGAGTCTCATTTCCCGCGAACCAAACATTCTGAGTTTTAAATTTTTTCTAAACAAATATGGAATGCATGCAGGTGGAAGGGTGGAAAGACTTCTTCCTCCAGTGCTATTTTTCCAGTTAAAATTTCTCCCACATGAACTTGTATGTGGATTCCTCTTAATTTTCCTTAATATGAGAAATAATGGGATCCAAGTAAGGAAAACAGGGTGCAAGAACCCAGCATCAGTCTAGATTCCTCTCCTTTGATTGTTTTATAAAAAGATGAAGAGGTAGGAGCTCTACTGACAGAGAAGAATGTAAGGATCCAGTGGAGTCAATTTAAAGTCTGTTTTACTCTGCTTCTTTTCCATAATGACCACCAACTATCACTTTATTTAGTTTGATCCTAAGTCTAAAAATTATATTTCAAATGCCAAGCAATATGTAAAGTATAGCACATAGACTTTGAATATCTTCAAAGTACCATACATTGCTTAGGCTAATTACTAACTAGAACTGCTATATATGAGAATAGAATTCTGGATTTCAAAGTATCAAGGAAGATGAAATTCTTCTTTTTCTCTAGACTTTGCGAGCAGCTGGGAAAACATACATGATTTTTTTTGTTGTGATCATATTCTTGGGCTCTTTCTATCTCATCAATTTAATCCTGGCTGTGGTGGCAATGGCCTATGCAGAACAGAATGATGCCACCTTACAGGAAGAAAAAGAAAAAGAAGAAGAGTTCCAGCAGATGATGGAACAGCTGAAAAAGCATCAGGAGGAGCAACAAAGACTGGTCAGTTTTTTTTCTTTATGTCTATTTATTTTAATTTCTCCATTTCTAGAAGGTTTAAGTATATATAGTTCTTCTTCCACAAGGATTCAAGACAACTTTGATAGATTGACTTCATTTTGGATGTCAGGGAGAGTACACTTCTATACAAAAGGTTTGCACTAACTCTGGATCAGCTTAGGCCTTAGGATCAGAGACAAATTTGAAGAACTCTTCAGCCTTATGTAAGATCCCTGAGAGGGTTCATCCTACTAAAACCAGAAGGCCAAGCTACTGTATATAAACAGGCAGCCAATCCCACACTCACTTGCTCAAGAATTCCAAGGATTCCATAGGGTTTACTGGTATTTCTAACCAAATTGTAATCCAACCAATTATTAGCTGAATATTCCATTTTTAAAAGTAATTTAATCACTTCTGTTGGCTTGAACAAATTCTTGTGTATGTGTGTGTAGTTTTATTGAACTATTATTTGATATACTGTGGATTGATTAATTTTAAAAAGAAAAGTCAGTGCTACTGGAATTCTTAATTATCTTTTAACATTATTTGGCTTGCTGATTATTTTGAGTCATTATAGCAATAGCAGACTGAGTATCAGCAGCTTGTGGCTCCAGAGTTGCATGTAGCTCTTTCATCCCCCTATTGTGGCTATCTGTTGGGTGATCCCACCACTGGCTGGCTACACGCCCTTGCCCTCCCCTCCCAGTTACTCATCGTCTGGCCTGAGAATGTAAAGGTGATGGTGGGGAAGCAGCTGGGGCTGATTCTCTGGCACCTCAGCTCTTGCTGGTGCTTCTTCTGGCTCTTGTTGGTGCTGGGTGTGCCTCAGTCGCTTGGGAGACTTGCAACCTGCTCTTTGTTCTGAGACACTGGCCTGGTTACACCTGATGCTAACACAAAGTCTGGCAGGGTGGGAATGGGATCCGGGAAGAGGGACAACAGAAAGGGGGATGATTTATATACCTTCATAGTGCTCTTCATAGTGCTTTTTACAGCCCTTTTTAAGCATTTTACAGAGTCAGCACATTTCCCTCAACAATCTGAGTCTTCATTTTACCCACCTCAGAAGGATGGAAGGCTGAGTTAACCTTGAGCCTGTTGAGATTCGAACAGCCAAATTGCAGGCAGCTGGCAGTCAGCGGAAGTAGCCTGCAGTACTGCATTCTAACCACTGCAACACCATAGCTCTTAGTTGGTTGCAGTCAATCAGATATTTAGACTGGATCTGGCATTTTTATCCACCTTCAAATCCTGGAATAGGCAGATGCCGCTGTTTGATGGTGTTATAGATATTGTCACATGGTATAATTATTCCAAGTAAAGCTGCCTCTAGCAATTGATTGATGGTGATTTTGTCAGTGCCAGTGGTGCTCAAGAGCTGCTCCAGATGTTTTGGGATTGCACCTATCACTATTAGAGATGTCTTTGCTTTGTTGTTTGCCATAGTCATTCTATGACTATACTATACAAATTCTATACTTTGTTATTTTCTCCAGTTCTTTGAAGAGCCCTGATGGCACAGTGATTAGAATGCAGTATTGCATTCAGTCTGAAATTCAGTCCTGATGGGCTCGAGGTTGACTCAGCCTTTCATCCTACTGAGGTTGGTAAAATGAGGCCCCAGATTGTTGGGGGACAATATCCTGACTCTCTAAACTGCTCCGATAAGGTTGGAAAGCACTATGGAGCGTTATAGAAATCTAAGTGCTATTTCTATTGCTTTCTATACAATTCTAGGTACTGCCATGTTCATTTTCAGACTTTTTTTGTCTTTCTTATTAATAGTTGTTAAATCTTGGATGTTATGTGGTAGGTGCTTGCTTATCTGAATTCTAAAGTCCCAAAGCACTTTAGTGCCTTCATTTTCTGTTACTTTGACTATTTTGTAGTCCCACCTATTCTTGCTTGTAAGAAAATGGCATTTCTTGCAGATATTCCAATGCACCATTGTTGCTACTTTATCATGCCAGTTTTTGACATTAATTATTATTATTTTAGTACAAAGTCTATGAGAAATTGATCTTTATATCACACACACAGACACACACACACATGATTGCACACTCCCTCTTCCCACTGTTGCTGCCTTAGAGTTTTAAACATCAACTGTGAGCCAGCAATTTCATTCCTGAACAGTGACACAGCTTCTCAGACTCTTTGCCAGATTTACTGACAGGATTGCCAACAGGACTGGCTTCCTGGAGTTTCTTAAATAGAACATTTATAGGGAACATCTTTATTCCTTTAACAAATTTCCTGCATAAATATTCAATGTGACATTCTAAAGAACACAGAATGGAGTGCTGGTAATCCTCATTTAGCAACTGCCTTGCACAACAACTGTTCACAATTACAACAATGATGACCAGTCTTTGCATTTACAATCTTCACAAAAGTCATAAAGGAAAAGGAAGCTGAAGATAAACTCAGTCATGATTTTAATTGCAAGTGCTTTGCTAAAGTCCCTGTCACACTGCACCAACGGATGCAAAGAGGATGTAAAACGGACAAAACAGCTTGCCATCCATGTATGCGTTTGGTACTCACTGCCTCCGTTTTGCTTCCTCTCTATCCGTCCAGCATCCGTCTATTGACATTTCATCCGCTCAGAAAGTTTTGCAGCTGCTCAAAACTTTTGCGGCAGAAAATGTATCCAATTCGTCCGTTCTGCATCCGCTACGCATCCGCTACGCATCCGTTCTGCATCCATTACACATCCGCTATATCCACTAGCATCCGCTGCGCATCCGTGCAACTCGCATCCGCTCGACGCAGGGAGGAAGCAGAACGGACGCAGAACGGATGCAGAACGGAGTGCCTAGCAGAAACAAAGCGTTATAAACGGAAAAAACATTCGCAGAGGGACCTATCTCGGATATTAAGGATGTCTAGAGGATGCCTAGAGGATGCCTAGAGATGTAAAGGACACCTAGGGGAAACCTACACTGCCTATAAAAAAGGGGAGCAACTCGTCTGCATCTCACTTTCAGACCAGCAGACCAGCTGTGCAGACCTCTGCAGCCTTCACTGACTCTTCCTCTTCCACAGCATCCAGTCATATCAACCGTGATTGTAACACAGTCCTTTTGCAGCCACCATCGTTCTGCACATGGCGAAGCCATCTACAGGCTCTTTCAACTGTTCTACGGAAGAAAAAGAGGCGGCCAAGAAGCGTCTGGTCCGAAGATGGATCGGAGAAGAGCAGAATACGGACTGTACAACAAGCTGATGGTGGAATCTCAGGAACGAAGACTCTCATGCATTCCAGAACTTCATGAGGATGCCTCCAGCCATGTTTGACGAAGTTGTGCAGCGGGCTGGCACCCAGGTAAACACCAACTTCCGGCCCAGCCTGGAACCTGGGCTCAAGGTGGCACTCACTCTGCGCCACCAGGCCTCAGGGACCACCTACAGGAGCATGCAGTACGGCTGGAGGTGCCACACAACACTATCAGCATTGTGGTCAGAGAAGTGGTGCAGGCCATCATCGAAGAATACCTGCAGGAGATCCTCCAGTGCCACTCCACTGAAGAAGGATGGAAGAAAGTTGCAGAGCAGTGGTATCAGAAGTGGAACTTCCCACACACCGTTGGAGCCATAGATGGAAGCACGTAGCCCTGCAAAGCTCCAGCCAAGTCAGGGTCACTTATTTCAACTACAAGGGCTTCTTCAGCATCATCCTCTTCGCCATGGTCGATGCTGACTACAAGTTCATGTACATCGATGCTTCAGGCAATGGCTCAGCTTCAGATGCCCAGGTTACAATGCCAGTGACCTCAAGGAGGGGCTGGAACGCAACCTCATCGTGGGCTTCCCAGATCCAGACCCTGCCCAATGACACGCAAGATGTGCCCTAATTCATCGTGGGGATGATGCCTTCTCCCTCAGAACCTACCTCATGAAGCCCTACACTTCCAGACTCCTCACCCGTGAAGAGAAGATCTTCAACTACAAGCCGTTCCAGGCAAGGCGGATGGTGGAGAACGCCTTTGGCATCCTGGCCAACAGGTTCCAGGTACTTCTCACCACCATGCAGCATTGCCCACAGACCGTGAGGAGGATCGTGGAAGCTTGCTGCATCCTGCACAATCTCATGCACACCCGCTACCCAGTCTTGCAGAACATGCTCGTGGACCTCCAACAAGGCAATGGGGACATGGAGCCTGGGAATGGAGGCAAGGCGAAACCTGTAGACACTGAGGATGTGCAAGGCCCCAACAGAGCGCTCACGTGAAGGGAAGAAGCAGCGCAACCTCCTGAAACACTGGTGCAACTCCCCAGATGAGCAGTGGGTGGGCAAGACAGGATGATAAGATGATTAATGGATGCTTCCTTCAAGCCTGTCTCATCACACTGATGAGATTGGGCCATGTATGTTGAGTGGGCCTACAATGAACAGGCATTTAATAAAGAGTTGTGTTTGTGTTGACAGGTGTGGATGATTATTACATTGTTATGATAATAAAGGGCCATAGGTGTGGCACCTGGAGGTGGACCATACAGTCCACTTATGCTTGCACTGGAGGTGTTATCTATCCCCACAGCTATTACCCATCCCAAAGGTATCCTGCGCATTCCACAGTATCCTGCCCACCCACTGCTATCTTAACCCATCCCACAAGCATGCAAAGGGCTAACCCATTTCTAAAAGTCTCCACCAAGACTTTTATTAAAAAAAAAGAAATGAAGCAAGTGTGTGAATCAAAGACAGACTTTATGAACAAGAAAGCTATAAAACAAAAATTACGAAGTCAGTGTCCAAATAACAGTCCACAGGTAGCCAGCCAGCAGTCTCTGGCATTTCTCTTGGTCACTCGGAGGTGTGCCCAGTCTCAGGGGTGAAGGGCCAGGGTGCTGTGGAGTGGGTGCTGCTGCAGTGCTGGTCTGAAGCACCACTGGGTGCCTGCCCTGCAGAGGACAACAGGTGATGGTTGTGTTATGAAAGCTCTCGGACAGCTGGCTCAGACCCGTGATGCTGAGAGTCCTTCCTCCATGCCATGGTGTCAGCCCAGTACTGATGACAGATGTATTGGGCCGGGCTGGCTGTGGGTGGAGGAAGGAGTAGTGCTAGTGGGGCTGTCTGGTCTGCAGCTGTTTGAGGAGCCTGCGTGGATGCATCGGTGGTGTGGGTGGCATCGCTGTCGTCGGTGGCATCATTGGCGTGGCTGGCATCGGTGCGCATCAGTGGAACTGGTGCAACGGTGTCATCCGATTACTCTGTGCCTGGACTGGGAAGGGCTGCTGCCTGTGCTGCTGGACCCTCCTGGTAGCCCGTAGTAGCCCTGGTAGGTTGAGGGCCTTGTGGGAAGCCTTGGTATGGGAGGACATCACCTGGGGGTGGCAGGAGCAGACCTGGACTGGGGGATCAGGGTTCCTTCTGGGTCTGGAGGGTTGTGAAGCAGCTCCGTGATCCCGGTCCTTCACCACCTGGTACTGGGGATCTGCCATGTCCCTGAGGCCTGCGTTTGACATAGGTGAGAAAAGGCTTGCCGGTTTGAGGATGAGGAGTCGGTCTGGACCAGCCTGAGAGAGGAGAATCTATGCTGATGCGGATGGTGTCCCTGATCTCCAGCAGGACAGTGTGGCTCTGTCCATCCTGCTGTCTGGCTCTCTGCCTTTCTGTGGAGGTGAGCTGGGTGGTGGTGGATGTGGTACGGCCTGGGGTGGACGCCGATGTCTCCTTTTCCCCACCGCACCAGGGGTCCTCCACGCGCTCCACCACGTTTACAACACTTCCACGGGTTCTCCGCTGTGGCACGCTCCACAGAAACCTGCCTGGAAGACAGGGACTGATCTCGGCTGAGGAGGACGGCTCTCAGCAGGCTGCCGGAGAGAGAGGGTAGAAACAGAGGGCTCCTGGTGCTCCTCGGTGGGGATCTCACCCTCCAGGAAGCTGCCACCTGCGCCATGACGTAGGTCTCTCTGTCCGTCAGCTTAACCGTGGCCTGGCAGATTTCTTCAGGTGCAGCTTCCCGTACCAGGTGTGCATGTGCTTCCACTAGCCAAGGAGCACATCCGATGTGTAGCCCAGGCTCTCCGCCTTCTCTCTCCAAGCAGCCTGCTTCCTCTTGGTGTTTCGATAGAGCCTGTGTCCCTTCCGCCAAAGATATTCATTCTCCCTCAGCCACTCCAGGACCTCATCCTCATGTTCCTCTTCTATGGTGTATTGCCTCCTCTCCCGTTCACGGGTCTGCCTCTTCCTCCCTTTGGCAGGACCAGATGGCCTCATCAGAGGGCTTCCATGTATAGGGCTGCTCCTCCACACCCCCAGCAGCAGCAGCACCAGCAGGATTCATCATCATCATCACCAGCAGGATCATAAAACAGCATCATCATCATCAGCAGCAGCAGCAGGATCAATCATTATCAGCAGCAGCAGCAGGATCAGCAGCACCAGCAGCAGCACCAGCAGCAAGCACCAGCAACACCAGGATCAGCACAGCAGCAGAGTGAGCACAGCAGTGCCAGCAAGACCAAGGAGCATGAGCAGCAGCAGCAGCACCAAGCAGGACCAGGAGCACGAGCAGGACCAGGAGCATGAGGCAGGACGAGCAAGACCAGCGAGCACAAGCAGTACCGAGCAGGACGAACAAGGAGCACAAGCAGGACCAGCAGCAGCTTCAGCAGAGTACGCAGCAGCAGAAGCACCACCGCCAGGGAGCAGCTTCAGCAGAAGCTCCAGCACCAGAAGAGCGAGCCGAGCAGCAGAAGCCCCAGCAGAAGCAGAGTCAGCGGCCAGGGGGTTGGAGGTGCCCTGTCCCTCTTGCCAGGGATGGCGGCAGGTTGCTGAGGCTTTTCGCTTCTTCCCCATGGTTGTGGGGTTACTGGCTGGCAAGGAGGCTGGCAGGGAGAGGCTGGCAGGCACCAAGCTGGCAGGAAGCCTGGCAGGAAGGCTGGCAGGCAGGCAGGCCACCAAGGCTGGCAGGAAGCCTGGCAGGAAGGCAGGCAGGCAAGATACCCAAGGCTGGCAGGCAGACTGGCTGGCAGGGAGGCTGGCAGCACCAAGGCTGCAGGCACCAAGGCTGGCAGGAAGGCTGGCACCAAGGCTGGCAGGAAGCCTGGCAGGCAGGCAGGCACCAAGGCTGGCAGGAAACCTGGCAGGAAGCCTGGCAGGAAGGCAGGCAGGAAGGCAGGCAGGCAGGCAGGCACCAAGGCTTGCAGGCAGACTGCTGGCAGGGAGGCTGGAAGGCAGGCTGGCAGCAAGGCTGGCAGGCAGGCAGAGAGCAAGGCTGGCAGGGAGGCTGGCCAGGAGCTTGGAGGCAGGCTGGCAGGAAGGCTGGCAGCAAGGCTTGCAGGCAGGCATGCAGGCAGGGCAGGCAAGGACTCGATGTATCCGGCAGCAGGTCTTTCCTCCGAATGCTGGCCACGTGCAAGCTGCTTCCCTTTATATCCACGTGGCTTATGCAATGCATCCCCCTCGCATGCGCAATGAACGCTCGGCATCCGTTCGGCTCTCGCTGTGCATCCGCCTAGGCTTCTGCTGTGCATCCGCTTCATTCCGCTCGGCATCCGCTCGGCATCTGCTCGGCATCCCTTATCCGTTCTGCGTCCGCTTTGCTGAGGCCCCCCGGAACGCCTGCAGATGTGCCATCCTCTCCCATCCACTTTCATACGCTGGACTTCCATTCCGCATCTCTTTCATCCGCCCTGCGTCCTCCCCGCGTCCGTTCCTTTCCGTGTTATCCGCTCCGGTTATTGCAAATTTTTGCCCCTTTTGAGAGCGGATAACAACGGATGGAACATTTTGCTCGTCCATTGTGTCCTTTTTACTAACATTTTGCATCTGTTGGGTAGTGTGACAGGGCCTTAAACAACTGAGTTGCTGGTACCAATAATCATGGACTACCAGCCATTCTCTGATATCCATGACAACAAAGCACTACAATCTCAGCTCAAACAATCAATATATCAACATCATCATTCATTGAATGACTGCTGGCATGTCACTCTTCCCATAACAAAAGAGAAACAATTATTTACCTATTTATTAATTTAAAAAAACAGTTTGATCATGTGTGTGATTCCCAGGATCTGTCATATGCTGCTGCTTATCTTCAGGCAATTTCTGTTGACAGGCCCCCAAAACCTGTCCAAGACAGCTCCATATTGCATGAGGCCTTCATACCTGAGCAGCTTTGGAAAATGCTCTTCCATAGCTTTTGTAGTCTCCAAAACCTCATGAAAATATATCTAAATTCTGCATGATTTTCAGAGATTCTGGAGATTGTGCAAGGGCACAACTTTCTTATTAATTTCCAGAGGGTCCTGAGGACACAGAAAAGCAGACCCCATTCTTGCATGGTCTCTGAAAACTGCATAAGAATAGGTTGTGCTTTCAATAATAGTTATTGTCGGGTGCTGGTGTAGGCTGGCACATCAGCTTTGATAATGTGTGTCACAGGTTTTCTATCATTACCTTAGAGCAGGGGTCCCCAACCACCGGACCCCGGACCGGTACCGGTCCATGGATCAATTTGTATTGGGCTGCAAAGAATGAATAATTGTGATTAAAATATATATAAAAATATGTTTTTGCTTCCGGGTGTCTTATTTTGAAAGACAACCACTTCTGCCCTCGCCTAACTTCCGCGCTAACTTCCGCGCTAACTTCAGCGCCTAACTTCGCGGACTGCATTGCTAAAGCTAAGAAGCCCTTTACTATTGGGGAAGAATTGATTTTGCTGGTCCGTGAAAAAGTGTTTCTGCGTGAAACTGGTCCCTGGTACAAAAAAGGTTGGGGACCACTGCCTTAGAGCATAGAAGGCCTTTGCATCAAACCACTCTATTTGGTTTGCCAGTTGTACCCTTTCCTAGAGTGGAAGGCCCTTCAGCCAATCATTCATGCAGTGGTCACCTCACTCTACATGCACTATCCTTGAAGACCATCCAGAAAGTTCAACTGGTCCAAATGAGGTGGTGTGAACAGTAGGGTCCCATTATTTGAGAGTCTGCTTATCTCCCATAATGTCTCCCTGTCTGATTTGCTCTGCTGGTTTGGTATATCCAGGTTCTTTTGAACAATTTCATCTATAGGGGTCTTGAAAGTGGGCATTCACTATAATAGCTCTGACCCATTAGAACAAGATTTCCCCCACAAGATCTGGATTACCTGATTTTGCTGTTGTTGAAGAGTGGTGAAGACATGAGTCGTTATCCAGCCCTTTGGTGAGGGAGAATGAAACCGCATACATCATTCTATCTTTTTTGTCATGCTTGCAATCTTTTATTTTTTATTGATTTTATTGTATTTTTTTTTATTATTGTGAGCCATTGAGATTTGGGCAATTTACAAGTTTAATAAATTATTATTTATTATTTGATGCTGTTTAAGGCACCAACAGATTGCACTTGAATGGTGGAAAACTGCTCTGTGATAAATTAGTGTATAGATAATTATTAAATGGCAAATTATCTAGACTTGTTGGAATGCAGTTGGAATATTTACAGTAAACGTAAATATCTTGTTTTATTATTAGAAATCATACAATTAAATAATAATAATAATAATAATAATAATAATAATATATGCTACAATGCTTTATAAATATTACTGAGTTGATAATTACTTTGAATACTTTAGAATGCTATAGTGTATGAATTTCTAGCATCATGTTTGTTACTCCAACTCATCTTCTCCAACAATAATTTTCATAGAAACAGACATTTTTACTTCCCTGTCTTGCATCCTTGAGATTTGTGGGATCCCTACTTCCATCAGTCTTAATAACTTGGCTATCCTGTTGGCTAGGGACAAATGGAAATTGCTGACCAGCATAACTGAAAGACACCAAATAGTAGAAGAGTTGAAAAAAGTATCATAAGTAATATAAATACATACCATTTGATTTCAAAATTCAAGGGAAATTCAAAATTCAAGGGAAAAGTTAGCAAATCACCATTTCAGTAATATCAACAGCCTTTTCCTGGTTTTCTTATGTTAAATCTGTTTTTTTTTTGGTAGCGTCAAGCAGCAAATAACAGCTCTGCAGAAAGCATTATAGTAGAAAAAAAGGAAAAAGGAGAATTAGATGAAAAGGCTCAGAGTGATCAAGAGGAACCAAAAGATTGCAATGGTCGAGTCATCCCACGTTTGGTGTTGGAAAGATCAGCTACAATACGTGAGGTATGTCCTCCATGGACCAGGAACCAAAGATAAAAACATAATGCTTGCTACCCATTCAATAGTTCTAGAAATCCTCATTAGAATTGTATTGATACAAGCTAATGTGTGGATACTTCTAGAATAAATTAACTATGGACTGTAAATGCCAACTTCACAACTTCCACAACAAGTCCAGGCAGCATGTTTATGACATTGCTGGACTAAAAATGAAGGCTGTGATCTGAATTAGAGACAGCCCGCATTGCTAAACCCAAAAGATAGACAGTCTTTCACAGTTACAGACTTTCACATGTGTTTGAAAGGACTAAAATCTTGGCCCATTCGACCTGCCCCCACTCCTCCTCTCATATTTCTGCATGGAATGTCTTCCAGTCATCTGTACCCTGATGCTAGAGAAAATTATATTATATAATCCAAGTAGGGTTAGCCAATTGTCTAGATGTGTGAGGAGTCCAGCAAACAGGACTTTTTCATTTTCTGTACTTCTATACCAGTGTAACTGGAAATCAGCAAGAAACACTGATTAACAAACATAGTTGTAAAAACAGAAGGATGTTGCAGGGGAGTAAAGTTTGTAGTAAAGGTAGCTTTTCTGCTAAGTCTGAGTCAGAGCAGTAAATGTTACCCCATCCAAATCTGGTTTTATTTTTTCAGACAGCTGAATTGTTTTGATGCTTGAGGCAGAAAGTCTCTTTGCCTTTGTCACTGAAAATATAGCGATAATAAATTTAAAAATCAATAATTAACTAACTGAAAATGTAGTTACTTGATATGGCTTACTTCTTAGCAAACCTGGACAGTGAAATTCTTAAAGAGTTCAAGGAGTATCAACAATATTTTTTTGCTGGTACACAGTGACTTCCTTGGTTATAGTTACTTTTGAACTCTAACCCTAATCCTTACCCTAGCCCAGTGGTGGGATTCAAATAATTTAACAATTGGTTTGCCAATTTGCCAAGCATCAGGTTGGCTGTCATGGGAGGTGTAGCCTATTCCTGTCTTTGAACTCTGACGTAAATGCAGGAAGATCCTCCCACAATGACCCTCGGCGAACCGGTTGTTAAATTATCTCCCCACTATCAAAGAGGATCCTGGGTGCTGTGCTGCTGTGGAGAAATGGGAAATGGAGCAGGGAGAAGAAAGAGGAAAAGCGGCTTCCTTCCCTTGTGCTGCCTGCTTCATTTTCTATTTCTCTAATGCAGTGCTGCACTATGGAGCTTGCCCCACTCACTATCCCTCAGATGCTCTTGCATCCCCCAATAATTTCTTTGCCTACCTGATATCCAGCTCTGTCACATTTCTCTGTTGCATTTCTCGCCGTCATGTGCAGGGAAACAAGTTTGCAGGACTAAAAAAAATTCAACCAATCAATTCCAACTTCACAAGATTTATTTTGTGTGAAGTTGCAATTGATTGACTGAACTTTTTTTTTAGTCCCATAAACTTTTGTTTCCCTGCGCACAATGGCGAGAAATGCAACAGGGAAACATGGCAGAGCTGGAAATCAGATAGGCAAAGAAATTCTTGGGGAAAGTGAGGACATCTGGGCATCAGGTGCTGAAACAGGTCTATCTCTCTCCAGAAGCTGCCCAGGCCCGCCGAAGAGAAAGCTGGCATCTACTGGCACTTAAACATGGTGGCATTCCAGCTCTGGCTGGGAAGAGGAAGCTGGCATGTGTGCTACAGGCAGGACACCTGCTTGTTCCAGAACCCTCCATGATACCCTTGTGCTCCGCTTGTGCTTTGGCCCAGGGATGTTGTCTTATGTGTAGGCCCGTCCCTGCTGCCCGAGACAGTTTTTTCCTGAGTGATGTGATCAAAGGTTTCCATCAGTCCTCTCTTGAACTTTTGGGGAGGGTTTTTTTTCCCCACCTGGAAAGAAATTGAATGAAAACCAGATGTGTTCTGGAAAAAACAGATTTTCTGGAATACGTCTAACCAATTTGCAGGACTCAACAAAAAATTAGGTACCAGTTTTACTGAACTGGTGGAAAACCACCTGAATCCTACCATTTCTCTAGCCCTAACCTTTCCTTTAACTAGAGTCATATCATAGCAAACAGCTTGAATCTTTAGTCATTACACCTCTAATTCAACTGTCACTTCAGATTCTAATGCTAATGGCCATAGAGGCTTTTTTATTCAAAAATTTACATTTTTGTCACTGTTTTTTTTTTTAATCCTGGATCTCATTTTTTATTACAGTCAAATCCAAGGAAAGAACATGAGAAATCTGATCAAAACCATTTGTATGTGGATGGTGTTGAGGGGAAGGGTTTGGAGAAGCGAGTAGGGAGTGCAGTCAGTGTGGTCTCCAGTACTCTTGAAGGTAAATGCCTTGACTAGGTAGAAACTAGATTACTTTTGAATTAAAAACAGCTATTTTTATAATATTTTCATGTTTAGTGTATTGTAGATTGTTCTGAAATATAGTATAAGAATTGGAGATAAGTTTACTAGATTATTTGAAAAAGGCTATAATGTTTAGCTTAGAAATCTTAGAAATGGACAACCTGCTAGTTTTTTTCAATAAGCAATGAAAAAGTAGTTTCAGAAACATTTGACATGCTGATGAAAGAGTTGTGAAAGAGAATAGACCTCTGTCTTGTGCCTTTTACAATAACATTCTATAATAAGAAGAATGTGTCCCTCTTATATATTATACAGTATCCACACATGATAGTACAATATTAAAATATAAAATTGTTGTAGGTCTATTGATTTTTTTTGTGCAACAATCCAACAACCTCAGATCAACATAATGAGGAGATTAAAAAATTTCATTACAATAAATTTGATAAGCAAACTCCAATAATTTTTACCTCAAGAATGGGTGGAGATTACAGTACAGAAGTTGTAATCCTATACTGTTTTAAATGTGAGTTTGAGGAACAACCCATCCATCCATCAATCTCATTGATTAGTTGGCTAAAGTTAGCACTCTCAATAATTCATGATTTATATCTGTAGTGGAAATGATTTTGTTGTGGATATCCTTTTTGATTTTTGTTTTTAGAACTGGAAGAGGCACACCAGAAATGCCCACCATGGTGGTATAAATTTGCCCACACTGTGTTAATATGGAACTGTTGCCCGTTTTGGGTGAAGCTAAAACACATTGTTAAGCTCATTGTCATGGACCCTTTTGTTGATTTGGGGATCACCATCTGCATTGTCCTCAATACTATCTTCATGGCCATGGAACACTACCCAATGACCGAAGAGTTCAACAATGTATTGAATATGGGCAATCTGGTAGGAGAACTGTTCTTCATTCTTTGATTTGATATTGTGACAACTCTGAGGTGCTTGCAAGAAAGAAATGACCACTAATACAATAATAATGGAACAAACAGGTGGTGCCTCTATTTTCAACAGTAACCAATCAGATATTTCTGGCATATATATCTTGGTACCTAAAACAATTGGTATATCTGTATATTTCATGATGCTTGCTTGTTTGTCAGCCTTACTATTGATCATTTTCATATTGTTTGAGAATGAATAGCAAATTGCATAAATGCCTTACTAAAAAGTGTTTTGTCTTGTCTTTATTTTGATCATAATCAATTGGTTGACAATTGAGTGTTACTTCTTTGACAGGAAATAATAACTTTTATTATATTAATTACATACATGCAGCATTATTTTCTCAGTTTTTTCCTGCTATGGTAGAGCCCAATTGTATTTTAAAATTGCCAAGTTTGAGAAACACTGGTGTACAACTTTCCCCCATTTTCAGACAAAAACAGGTGTACAGTACTTTAAGGAAACCAATTCATGCCAGTGTTCAAAGTGGTTAGGTAAAAATGTGGTTTTTTTAGTACTTATTTGGTGTTTCACCTACCTGGACAATTTGCCAGGGCATTGGGCCTTAGGTCTGCTGCTACTGCTACTTAATTCCTGGTTGACTACCTGTCTTGTTTGTGGACAAGAGACCTCACTAGGTTTTGTTGAGAGATGGTGGACATAGGGGAAGTGCCTCTCTAGAAAATGTGGCTACTCAGATTTTGGGTGTAAAATGAGCCACTATCTAAGGACAGGGGTGAAATGATGGCTTTAGTTTTCCAAGAGACTGTCTGCAGATAACCAGATGCAATTATCTATATTCTGGAGTTGGATTCTAAGGATGAGATGGGATAGTTGTAACTGTGTCAACCTCACAGCAGTGTAAATATCTTTCTACCCTGAGCTGAATGCCTTAGTTAGGTTGTTGGGGGAGTTACAAATTTGGGAGACTTCAAGCTGTCTTATTTGGGCATGGAAACAAAAGTGTCTCAGGAGTTCATGATCACCATGGCAGCCATAGCCCTCTTATCCTAGACTGACCACTTTGTATTGTATTAGTCTTGGAGTTTTATGTGCCTATCCCTTGCTATAATGGTACATGAGAATGATCTCGGGAAGCAAGGGCAAGAGATGCTAACTAAGAGAAGAACCAAATAAAAGGTGAAGGGCACCCAGAGCTGAATAAAGCAAAAAAAGAAACTTAGAAAGGTACCATCTATCTTATCAGATGGTAAAAAGAGATTGTGGGAAATATGTATTTTCAGTTTGCAAGATTATATTAATGTAGCCTACAATAAAACAGAATTGTCAAGTTGTCAAGTTTCTTGTCAAGTTTCTTATTTGATCTATTTGGGAAGCTGACACCTGTAGCAAGATGCTAGGATGTGTTTAATGGATCCAACCCAGGCACCAGATGGACCCTGATGGGATTCAGAGGGAGATTGGGGTTATACTTATACATGGTATCTTGATGAATAATTTTGCGGGGAGGGGAGGAGAGGGAAAACCTCTGCAGTATTCTCTAGTAGCTCCCTTCCTGGAAAACTATCAAAATGTTGCTTGTTGTCCACTGAAAATATATGAACTGTCTGCTGTTGTTAGTTGTAGTGTATAGAAGATGATTCAGGACTATCTTTTGAATTTACTATTTTTCACTGGCATGCTTTTAAAGTAAATAAATTCCTTTTCTTCCCATTTTCATGTCAACTTTATATATTCCCTTTTTCTGCAGGTATTCACAGGGATATTCACAGCTGAGATGGTGCTTAAATTGATTGCTCTTGATCCTTATGAATACTTCCAGCAAGGATGGAACATCTTTGACAGCATTATTGTTTCTCTCAGCTTAGTAGAGCTTGGTCTTGCCAATGTTCAAGGTCTGTCTGTACTACGATCCTTCCGTCTGGTAGGTGACCTTATGGAAGTTTTCTGCAGCTTCATTATTTGATACCACACCACTGAGAGCAAAAGCCCTTCTTGGCATGGGATCAGATAATCTGAAAGACCACTTCTTCTAGTTACATCAGCCACTTCTACTATATTTGGCAAAGTATGCATGTTATGGGTACCATCAGCCAAGGACCTTCATTTGATGGGTCCTAGGAAAGGCACCTCCTCTTCTCTGACACCCACTTTATGGAATATTCTTCTCTCTACCCCTTTGGGTATTCTAAAAAGGTCTCAGGTATTGGGCATGTTGTGGGGCCTGGGTTCTCAGGTGACTAGTTACCTGCTCAAATGGTTTCCATTGTTGAGGTGGCCATTTTTGTTCTTCCTTTCCTATTATTTGTATTTTCATTTGTGATATTTATTAATAAGGTTTTTATAAATTGTATATTTTTATTGTTTTTATTTATTGTTCCCATTAATTCTTGTTCACTGCCAAATTCATTTTTAGTGAGATGGGTAACTATACAAATTTGATTGATGATAAAGTAAAATAAAAAAAAATTCCTCCCCATACTAGATTAGATAGGGTTATGATGTTTGCTGCAAATTGGGAAGCAGTACAGAGTATTATAGATTAAATTGTTAGCGTGAAAACTGGGAAATGCTTGCCTGATGATAGTCCCTTGGCTTGCATTACACTAGCTGCATAATTGCTATTATTGGCACACTGCTGGAAATAGCAAAGCATCTGCCATTACGGTAATAATGGCTTAACAACAGTTTCCCAAGTATGGTCTGGGGACCCCTGCCACAACCTTTCAGGGAGTCCACAAAGTCAAATAAACAAACAAACAAACAAACAAACAAATATTATCAGTTCTAAATTCTAATACAGTAAATATCAGCACATACAACACACACAAACCAAAACTCTCAATCATTTTTAAATATGTATATGGAGGAGTACTGGGATCAAAATATTTGAGAACTGCTGACTTAATATATTCTAATAGTGCCATACAGATTTAGCCTTCTAAATTTCTGATATTTTGTTCAACAGAAAACAATTTCTAACCCTTATGGAGCTAGCAGATGCATACGTACACCATGCATGTAAAACAAATGAACAGCACAAATAAATACATCATGTTCTTCTAGTTTTCCTTTCTTCATAGCAATTCAGTTTATATCACTGCAATTTTTGCTGCCATTTTAACAAATACAGCTTCCAGTTTTTTTCTCAGTGAGCCTTTTTAAGATGCAATGATTTGGGGAGGAATGCTTCCCCATGGAAAGCCATCTAGGATGTCTATAATGATTACATGCAACAAACAAATGGACCTTCTGTGTTATATAATGAAACAAGAAAAAAATAGCAAAAAGCTGTTATGAATGGAACAACTCAAGTCTAAAATGGAATCAGAAGTTTGTGATTTCAAAATATGTAACTTTAATGAACTAAGATGCTTGTATTACTTTGGCTAAAAGCACAATTCCATAAATTAATCATGATCCATCTTTCTTTTTCAGATGAGAGTTTTCAAGCTTGCCAAATCTTGGCCAACTCTCAATATGCTAATCAAGATCATTGGGAACTCAGTAGGTGCCTTGGGAAACCTCACTCTAGTCCTGGCCATCATAGTTTTTATCTTTGCTGTGGTGGGCATGCAGCTATTTGGGAAGAGCTACAAAGAGTGTGTCTGTAAAATTTCCAGTGACTGTACACTGCCACGCTGGCACATGCATGATTTCTTTCACGCCTTTCTTATTGTCTTCCGCATCCTCTGTGGAGAATGGATTGAGACCATGTGGGATTGTATGGAGGTGGCTGGACAGCCCATGTGTCTCATTGTCTTTCTAATGGTCATGGTCATCGGGAATTTAGTGGTGAGTACAGTAATATAAGATTGATGAAATACAATAGAGCATGGATGATGAACATTTTTTTTACTTTTAATTTAGGTTTATGAAAGTCACAGAGGTATGTGACATACTTACTAATGTTACTTACAGGGAGTTCAATCCTCTGTGTGTGTGTGTGTGTGTGTGTTGTGGTAAAAGACTTTGAATGTTATTTAAAGGCAGAAAGGTGTGCCTTAATATGTTGAAAATATGTCCTTATTGTCCTATTTTAGGAAAGACATAATAATGCTGCTGAAAATTAGTTACTTTATATTGGATTTCTTTGCTATGCTTTCTTTTATGGAAACTTCAAGAGACTGCAAACTGATCAGATCTTTTTTTCAGCCACCAACAGCAACAATTGAAAAGTAATAAAAGGAGATATGGGTAGTACTGGCTACAGGCTAAGGAGATACAGTAGAGAAACAGAGATCAAGATGATAAATGGCCTCCAAAGAACCATCAAAGTTGTACTCCCAACCACGGTCTGCTGCAGCAACAGAGCCACCAACAGCATAAACTAAACAGTGCTGGTAGGACATAGGGGAGAAAGAGAAGACAGATAACATCAGTGCAAAATGGCTGCAGGAATTGAAAGCAGACCACAGCAATATCCCAGAATAAGGACTTGTCATCACTACAGTAGCAGACATCCAACAGCAGGTTAAGAACATGAGGAGCTAGACAGTACCTGGCACAGACATGGTCCACATGTACTGGCTAAAGAAACTAACAATAATGCACGAACTTTTAACAGCACAGATGAACCAGATATTAGTAGCAGCCCCCCCCCCCCC
>BHFT01064540.1:0-26862 GCA_004320025.1 Laticauda laticaudata | reverse complement strand
TAAGCGTTATCAGCAGAATCCATTCTGCATAATCAGGCTTCTGTTTGAGTTTGTATGTGGGTCAGGGTCTTCACATTGCGGTTGGTTTTTAAATGTTGAGGCTAGCCTGATTGTTGTGCCCAGATTTTTTTTCTAACATCCTGATTGGTTGGGAGTCTTGGTCTGTGTTTATTAGACTTGGAAGTTTGTTTTTGATTTAGTGTTTCTAGTTTTCTTCTGTCTGTTTTTGTGGCTTTGATTGGCTGGCAAATCCCTTTCTTGTTCGCGTATTGGAGTGCTTTCAGTGCAGCTTGGCGTTTCGTGTGAAAGGACCGGCTATTATCTATCGAGGAAGCCTAGGTTGTTTCATCTGGGTGCCTGTGGGGGGTGTATTGAAGCTGGCAGGCATCAGAGGAGTCTTGTTTTGGTTGCCATGTTGTTTGCCTGCTTTCGGTGTGTGAGTATCTTTTCTATTTGAGAGTGCAGGCTTCAACAGTGCTTGGGCCAGTCTGGTGAATCATCTCGTTCTATTCATGTCATTTCAGTCTTTTTTCAATCTTCTGGATGGCTTTCTCGGATGATTGCTGTGCTGGGGTTTTCTATTAGTGGCTAGGTTTTAGTGCCATTGATAGTTGATGTTGTGACCCGTGTTTTTAATTGTTTTGGGAATAGTGGAGGAGAGTGTGTTCGCTTTTTGTTAGCTGCACGCCAGGCGGGTACTTATTCGTTCGTATTGGGTCTGTACAATGTATGTGGCCGGGCATGATGCATTCAGGGAAACTTCGTATATGCCTTGGTTTCCAGGTCAATTTTGTCCTTTGGGGTTTTTAAGGAATGGCTGCTTATTCTTTTTTTGTCTGTTTTTGAAGGCAGTCTTGATGGTGATTGCTGTGTATGTATTCTAACTGATTTTGTCTGTAGTACTCTATGTAGGGCAGGACAGCTGTTTCCATCCGGATTCGTTGATTCTTCTTAGGTTTCTGTTATTGTCCTTTGGTGTGTTTTTGTGGTCAAGCTGGTGATTTTGTTTTTGTGGAAGCGCGTTGGGCTGTCAATATTAGTCAGGGGCTACATAGTTCAGTCTTTATGATGTGTCTTGTGCTGCCAAGGCGTTTGGTGTCTGGTAATTAGTGTTTTGTGCCACAGAATTTATCTGTGCTGGGTGGTGTGATTGGGCGTTGAGGTAGCGGTTTTTGGTGTGGGTTTTTTTTCTGGTATAACGGTGTGTCCTCAGTGTTTGCCATCTGTTCTTTTGTAGATTTAGTAACATTCTTAGAATTGGTAGTTTGTTTGTGTTATTTCCGTTTTCCATGGTGAACTTGATTTTTGGGGTGTGTGCTGTTTAAGTGTGGTTTAGGAATTTGTTTTTTGGTTTTTCTTTTTCCATGGGGCCAAATCACTAAATGTGTCATTCTGATGTATTCCTTATGCCATTAGTTTTGGTGTTTGTGGATGGCATTAGCGCAGGGCTCGTGGATTCGAATTCTTCCATTGAAACATGGTTTCAATGATGGGTGACAGTGGTGAATTCCATAGGGGGTCCTTCAATTTGCTTGTATCTTTTGTCTTTGTATGATGAAATATGTGTTGTGTTAGGCAGTGTTCTTGTTAGTTTTCCATGAGGTGTATACTGGTTGGTATTTATTTCTGATGATTTCAAAGAGTTTCTTTTATTGGGATCTTGAAAGTGATAAGTGTAAACCATGTTTTAAACTACAAGCAGATCTTCTTGTTCCACGTGTAATCTTTTGGATCATCTTAAAAGAAGTGTATGATTTTGTACATATGGAAGCTGCAGTTTCAGCATCGGGCTGTAGTTTGTTTTGGCTAAAAGTGTTAGCTAGGTTTTTAATGTGCTCCTTTGTGAGCTGACTATGGTCTGAGAGGTATGCTCTGTTGTGTATTTTTGGGAGGCCGTATAATTTGGGGCATCTAGAAGATTTTCTCTTGGGATGAATGTCTGTGGATTTCTTTGTGCTTATGTGGCTGGTTATATATTTTCTTCTTGGTTAATTTTTCCTATTGATGATGTGGTTGGGTCTGTGTTTATTAGGTTGTAATGTGGAGTCTTGGAGTAGGGTCTGTCAATTTTGTTTCGTATGTCTTTTCTATCCATTAGTACTGTGGCATTTCCTGTTGTCTGCTGGGAGTATTTATTTATGTTGTGTTATCTATTTTTCAGGGTTTTAGTGTTCTGAATTTCATTCTTTTTGCAAATTATTTTTTTGTGTGGTGTTTTCGTTGTGCATAATGTATATGTGAGTAACCTGGGTCGTCTTAATTTTGTCCAGCCTTTCAAAGTGTTATTTTATATTTGGTTAGTCTGGATTCGTACTTGCATCATATGATGGGGATTCTGTTGGGATTTTTTGGGTGGCTCTGGCATAATTTGATATCCTTTGGTTCAATGGACTCTGTTTCTGTTTGGTGAGTTTCTCTTGTTGGAAACGATTATATACTAGATTGTTTCCAGTGTTTTTTGTTGTGAGGTTTGTTGGGGGTTTTCTGTCCATGTTCTATATTCTTTAGTTTTCGTTTAAGAGTTTTTTCATTTTGTTAAGTGGTTTCAGTGTTTCAGACGTTGCTACAACTTTAAAAGCACTACAATGACGTGGGATAATACCCGAAGGAAGCTGAACAGCATATATATATATCCTTAAATGAGGAACATCTGTTCTAATATCAAATCTGAATGAAGCATATAAGCTTAATGAGGATAAAATTTAAATATTACTGTTATTCATATATTATGTTAAATATATTCAATTGAGTGCTCTCCAGATGTTTGAGACATCAATATCCATCAACCTGGAAGGTAATTGAAATGGATGTACCTTTTTATGATTTCTACACACAAAATTAAGTACCCTTACCTATGTTCAATTAACAGTGAGTTGAAACAATCAGATTCTTTGGGGAATGCAAAACCATTGAAGCACTGAATTAATAAAGGACGCTCAGCAGAAATCACCCTGTCTTAATATTTCACTACCATGATACCATGCTCATCAAATGTACTATTGTTTCCAGGACCATTGCTACTGAGTGTCTCCCTGATTAGTTTTTTTTTTCCCCTTAGGCTGTTTTCATTCATATGACCTGACAAAGAATTCTTTTCTACACTGAAATTTCTTTTAAAGACGGAAATATTGTATTCTACCACTTAGAATTTAGCTAAGCAATGTCATCTGTCTAACAAACAACAGGTAATGTTGGATTTATGACCACAGTTGGGAGTAGAATTTCCATCCTAAGTATTGAGATCACAAGTCAAGTCAAATCCAACTTTACAACAATTTTTAAAGCAGCTGTTAAGTGAATGACATGGTCATTAAGCAATTCATGTGATTGTTAGCAAATCCAGCTTCCTTCATGGGCATTTTTGCTGCTTTTTGCCAGTGTAGGATGCTGCAACCAATTGTACAGAAATAGAATAGAATAGAATAGAATAGAATAGAATAGAAAAGAATTGAATAGAAATTCTTTATTGACCAAGTGTAATTGACACACAAGGAATTTGTCTCTGGTGCATAAGCTTTTAGTATGCATACAAGCAACAAGTGACAAATCATCATAATCATAAAATACAATCATCATAAATCATAAGATACAACACTCAGTGAATCATAGGATACTACATAAGCAACATAAATCATAGGATATTAAATAAAAGCAATCAACATAAATCATGAGATACAAACAACAAAATTATAGTCACAACAAACTAAGGAAATAGGTAATAGGAAAGATGAGAAGGATAACAATAATAATAATGCAGCCTTACTAGATAGTTTGAAATCCCAGAGCATAAGACAGTGTTATAAGAATTAGTTGTTTATCATGAGGGGAAAACTGTATCTGGTTGTTTTGGTGTGCAATGCCCTATAGCATTATTTTGAGAAAATAAGTTGAATCAGCTTATGTCCAGGTTGTGAGGGGGTCCATAGAACTAATTGCCAAGCATCTGAATTCCAATCTTTTGGCTGGGAGGGTAGTATGATGGCTGTAAGTGTGATTACAAGCTGTAAGTCATTTTTTCTGGATTGTCATTACATGAGTGGTCCCAAGTTGAGGACTACTTTTATAGCCTCTCTGGATCCCTCTGCTTCAGTAAAATTTCAAGGAGAAGCATCAGAAGGGAACTCATCCAGATGGGCCTTTTCAAATTGAAAAGGATGGACAGTTGTGGTGGAATGAAACTTTCCATCACTGTGATAAAAGATGGCTAACATGAAAACAGTAAACCTTCAGTCACAACTTCTGCCACATCCAATAACAACACTAAGAGAACTGTGATAGAAATGTTCAGGTGCCACGAGAGGAAAAGCTTTGGCAGACAGCCAAAGGATCAAATGCTACATGGCTATCCAGGCACTCAGTGCTATTTAAATGATATCACTGTGGCTGGATACAAAGAGGAGCTTAATTGAAAAACCTCAAACAATATTGCAGAGATTGTCAGAATGAGGCATTTGAGCAGGACATAACTCGTGTGACTTCTTGAAACCTATTAACAGATATTGTGGTCAAAGCAAGAGTCTGCAAAAGTCTACTAGAAAATTGAATAAGTCACAAATGCCTAGGACCACAATATGTGTCACAGCTCTGCTGCTTTTTAGGATTTGCTAATTACTAGAACAAATGTCTGCCAGATTTAGCTGCCATGCTACCACTTTAAATGCTTTGCTATGAATGGGAAGTGCTTGGCAGTGGACAAAATAGTGTGAACAAGTTTTTGCAGGAGCAAAGAAAATAATGACATCAGGCATGGTGATGACATATTGCTGTAAAATTCACATTTACCAGTGAAATCAGCTCATGGTGTCTCACCATATGGCATTCATGTACTTTTCACATATCGTGATAACATATGAAAGGCAGCAGTGAATGTCTGATAGCTTTCA
Organism: Laticauda laticaudata; assembly: GCA_004320025.1. Lineage (NCBI taxonomy): Eukaryota > Metazoa > Chordata > Lepidosauria > Squamata > Elapidae > Laticauda > Laticauda laticaudata. The sequence continues at coordinate 21,979 of BHFT01064540.1, read as the reverse complement.
CAGCCTGTTCACTGAGAGCTGCAAAGAAAAAAATATATATGCATAAATAAAAAGTAATGAGATTTGACGTACTACATGCTTCAACCAGGTGTGCTGTCCTTTTCACGCACAAAGAAATGTAACTGTGATTAGAGTGGGTTTGCTAATATTCCCCCTTTACCATAACCTCCAAACTGTCTCAGTTAAGTCCAGGTATAAGCAGACCCTTGCTAGTCCACAGAGCAATGTCCAATGAGTCCACAAGGCATTTGAAAGTTTTCCAATGAAAATAAACCCACTGTGAAAAATTAAACCCACAATAGAATAGGGTTCACGAGGCAAGAAAAGTTCACAATCCAAGTCAAGGCATAATGTCAATCCAAAGCAAAGCAAGAATCACAATGACCAGAAGACACACACCTAGTAAATAAATGTGTTGTTTCCACCATCGCTTCCATCTGTCTGCTAAATAGCCAGCTTCTGGTTCAGCCCATCAGGAAAGGTGAGGCTTTCTCTTCCTGAGTAATCTGGGTGGCCTTCTTTGGTCCTGCCTTTTCTCTACCCTTCGTGCTCTTGGATCAGGTGTAGAAGGCAGTTTCTCTTCCTCATCGCTGACTGGCTGCAGCTGCATGCTTTCCCCACCTGAAGCCTTGGGCTGTCCTGCTACAGCTGTGCTTCAGCCAAATCTCTCAGATGACTGATTGGAGCCATTGACCAACTTCACTCCAGACATGCGTAGAACTGGTTCATCTTCCTCTGAGTTGACATCTGGGGAATATGGGGAAGCATCCGGGAGAGTCATATTTACGAAACAGAATTTAGTGACATGCCACTACTACTATATCTCTTTTTTTCCACAAAACTAACTCTGCTTATAGTGGTTGTTTGAGTGCTGTGGTGGATGTTATTCCTTGAGGACCGAGGACTTTTTCTAGCACAAAGCAGAATTCAAAAGAACACTTAATCATGCAAATACAGACCATCTGATTTATTTATACCTAAAGAGAAACAATATGAAAAATCCATACCAGGTGAAGATTCTTTGAAAGGTTTTCTGTCTCAGAGATTAACAATCTCCCTATCACTGAGATAGTTCAAAGAGAAAATAGGGGAAGCCTAATATGGTCCGATGTCTACGCAATAACTCAAAATAACTGAAATATACAGTAACAATATGTTTATAATCAACACCATGCTGCTTTTAAACTTCACAAGGGTTGAAGTGCCTTATATAGGCACTGAGAGTTTGGGGTCCTCCATTTCATGCAGCAAAAATGAAGGAATTTGTTTATAGTTTGTTTGCTGGGTTGAAATCAACCAACAAATTGAACAGCTTGGAACAAGTTGCTCAGATTTTTAAGTTTTGTCAACTGTCCAAAAGAAGCCATAAAAACCCAATTTCATTTATGGGAATGGCTTCCGTTGCCAAGACAAAGAATTCACATATAGCCAAAATTATTTATGGGCACAATGTTTTAGTTATAGATGTGTATTCAGTTGGACCAGAGGTGTTTCCAATGACTTCAGCAACTCCAATATACTGAGAGAATGTTTTGTGAGAACAGGTATACCACAAGAATTAGTGAGTTGGACAAATAGGCTACAATTTGTAGTTGGACAGTTTCAGATTTTGAGAATGAAATTGGTAATAGAACATGAATACTCTAACACCAAACTACAAATGGAAAGCTGAACGTATGATCAATAATGGTTTGCAAGTAATCTTTGGGGAAAATATTATATCTAATCAAAAACTTGAAAATATTATATGTGCATATCACAATACAGAGCATGCCACGATAAATCAAATATTCACAATGTTATTCTTAGTTCATGCCTTACATTCAAAGTAGGGCATTTTCAAACCTAATTTAAAAAGAAGTGTACAAGATAATCAGCTCAAATAAAGTGAGTGATCTTTTTGTGCTGAAATTAAACATCTTTTTTTTCTGGTGGATAAACAGAAAGAATTGAAATTCTTTGGAATTTGGAGGTGACATATATGTTAACTGAAGAGAACAGAGGTAAAGAAAGACATTCCCTCTGACATGGTTGGATCCACAATTACAATTGCTAAGCACCATCACTTAGCTATAACTCCGCAATAGTAGGAGACTCAATGGCTCAGCAGTTAAAGACACTGAGCTTATCAGCTGGAGAGGTGACAGCCCAGATTTGAGACCAGAGCACCATACAACAGAGTGAGCTCCCATTATTTGCCTTGGCTTCTGCTCACCTAGCAACTTGAAAGCATGCAAATATGAATAGGTTAATAAGTACCACTTTGGTGGGAAGGTAATAGCATTCCATACACTTTTGGTATATAGCCATGACTGCAGAAATTGTCTTTGGACAACGCTGGCTCCCTCAGCCAAGAAATGGAGATGAGCATCATGCCATAGATTTGGACATGACTGAACAGTTTTACCATTATAGTTTTTGCATCTTGGCAAGTAGGAATTTAATCCATGGTTTATCACCACTGCTTGATTAAACATGCCAGTGATTATTTTATTATTACTATTATTACTGTTATTACTGTTGTTGTTGTTGTTGTTGTTGTTAATCTTTGGTGAGATTCACAGCCTCTGGGGCTGGTTGGTAGCTTAACAGCTCAAGATCTAACCAAGGACCTAGGAACTATTAAGGTAGCGTCGGAGGATATTAGCTGTTCCAAGTAGGGTGGTTTTTGTAGAATCAAAGTATTCAAGTCTGATAAACTCAGAATTTCCAAATAGCAAGGTAGCCCTTTATGTATTGCTCCAAGGGCTCCAATTACAACTGGGATAACACACAATTTCTTTTTCCAAAGTCGCTCAATTTCAATTTGTAAGTCCCAGTACTTTGTGATTTTTTCTTTTTGCTTGTCTTCAATTCGTGCATCACCAAGGTATTGCAGTGCCAATGAACCAAACCTTTTTCTTTTCAATGTCAGGTGTGTTATGGGCTAAGTGCCTGTCAGTCTGAATTCTGAAGTCTTACAAGATCTTGACTTTTTCATTCTCCAGAACTCATTCCTGATTTTAGCCAGTTCAAAGCAAGCTTTTGGTTAGCTTTGCCTTCAATACTTTTCAGGTATTGGCCATGCATAGCTTTGCTTTTCCAATTTTCAATTCGCTTCTCAATTGCTTCCTTTTTGTATTCAGCTTTTGATTTGGTTGTCTTCAAAAGTCTCCTTTATGCACTTCCTTAATCATTGGCTCTTCACTTTTCTGGATATAGTCATTCAAGCTGTGTCTTTCTTCTTCTACAGTCTGCTTTACTTGTAGGAGGCCTTGACCACCCTCTGCTCTTGGTAAATGGTTATTATTGTTATTGTTATTCTTACTGTTACTATTTGTTGTTGTTGTTGTCTTGGGCTGCCTATGTATGTTTCAATTCTTACAGGCTCCCTGAGAGGTAGTACTTTTAGAAATTTAAGTCAAACAAACAACAGAAAAACAGCTTCTGATTCTAGTGTTCCTTGTGGGAACAGAAGAAAAGGCACAATCTCATTTGGTTTGGTTTGGTTTTGTCTCAGCTGCTAGCCATTTTACATTTCCCCAAAGGTCAACTTACTCAGCAACTTAATCTCCAATAAACAATTTGGTTTCAGAAAAAAATTGTCCTGCAATTTGCAACTGCTGCACTGCAAAAACATATGGACCAGGGTACTACTTGACCAGGGTAAAGCAATAGATGTAATTTACATTGACTTCTGAAAACCCTTTGATTCAGTGGTACATGACAAACTACTATTAAAATTAAATTCTTACAGCATTTCTGGATCCTGGAAGTGGATTACTGCCTTACTGTCAAACAGGCAACAAATAGTAAAAATAGGAAACACCCTATCAAACCCTGCACCAGTTATCAGCAGTGTCTCCCAAGGTGCATTCTAGGACCCATTCTCTTAACACTCTTTATAAGTGACCTTTGTGATCACCTTATTATCAACTGCATCCTCTTTGCTGATGATGTCAAACTATTCAACACCACAGTCAATGCTACCGTCCTTCAAAAAAACATTGATCATGTGTCTGAATGGTCTAACACTTGACAGCTCCAAATCTCGACCAACAAATGCTCTGTCCTACACATTGGGAAAAAAATCTATATACCAAATATAAGCTAGGCAGTTATGACCTTGTTGATGACCCCCACTCTGTCAAGGACCTTAGAGTTCTCATATCGAATGACCTAAGTGCCAAAGCTCATTGCAATAGTATTTCCAAAAAGGCTTTAAGAGTTGTAAATTTAATTTTATGAAGCTTCTCCTCTGGTAATACTGATTTGCAATCTAGGACATTCAAAACTTTGCTAGACCAATACTTGAATTCAGCTCTGCTGTCTGGAATCCACATAAATATCAGACATAAATACAATTGAGCAAGTCCAAAAGTATTTTACCAGAAGAGTATTACATTTCTCTGTTCGCAACAGAATATTCTACACCACCAGACTTGAGATTCTATGCTGAGACAACCTTGAACTATACCGGCTAAGATTGGACTTAAGCATAGTACATAAAATACTATGTTATGTCTTACCAGTTAATGAATATTTCAGCTTTTACCTCAACAACACAAGAGCACACAACAGACACAAACTTAATGTAAACCACTCCAAATTTGATTGCAGGAAGTACAATTTCAGCAACAGAGTGGTCAATGTCTGGAACTCACTCACTGATTCTGTTATCACCTGCTCAAACCCCCACTCTTTAAGTAAACACTGTAGAGTGGTGGAGTGGCCTAGAGGTGGAGCTCTTGCTCAAAATCGGGAGGCCGTGAGTTCAATCCTAGACAGAGGCAGATATTTCTCTTTCTGGGCACACTGAGAATATATCTGCTGAACAAAACTCTACATTGGCAACAGGAGGGGCATCCAGTCATTAAAACACTCTGTTAGTTCCATTCAGTTGCCCAGACTCCACCTCGCAAGGGATTATGGGGTTGTTAAATGTAGATGATGATTAAATAAACACTGTGATCATTAAGTGAATGTGGTAGTTGTTAAGCAGTGCCATAGATTGTGATGACCCAGAGTGTAACACAAACATTACAAAATCCAAAAATGTAAATAAATGTCCTTTAATGCCTCCAACCTGGCCCCATTGTTCAATAATACTCCATTGGAGATAAAACATATACAAAAATAGTTTGCAAAAGAAAGCTATACAGTCCAAATTTAATATGCAGATAGAGGTGAAATAAAAAACCAAACTACAATGATGAAATGTCCATAATGGAACAGGAGAAGTATTTACCAAATTCAAGGAGATAACAAGGCACAGTCTGTTGGAAGGACGCCAAGCAAGATAATTTCAGACCAAAATAAAACATGTTTGCTTCTGGCAACTTGTGTTTTAACCATCTCTCTTATATACTTGTCTCTTCAGCTGTAACCAATGAGGAGGATCATTGACGCTTCCTCTCACAAGCCAAGTTGTTGCCTTCTCCGTTCCCCTCTGTGTGTCCTAGGATGGAGAGGGGATGGGCCTGATTCTTCCTCTGATTGCCCAGCCGGTCTCAGCCCTTCCCCAGCCTACTCCACAAACTCTGGAGCCATACCTCCACTCCCTGTTGGCTGTTCCTCCTCTCCCTCAGAATCCAACTCTACCAAGGGCATGACATGGATCTTAAGCAAATCAATACATTTCTATGGATTTTTTTTTACCAGAAACTGTTCAAAAAGGTTGGAATCTGGCAAAAAATAAATGTATATTGCGATCATATGATTGCAGAAGACTGCAATCAACCATAAAGGTGAACCAGCTGCCAAGCACTCCAGATCTAGTCATGTGACCATGAGGATATTTGCAGTTGTTGTAACACTGGAATTGGGTTGTAAGTAGTTTTGGGGGATTTGTCATAATTTTGAATGGTTGCTAAATGACCAGTCATAAGTCAAGGACTATGTGAAAGTGACAAAATTTTTCAGATTTGTTTTATGATGAGCTGGAATGTTCTTCATTTGTTCTTTTCCATTTTTCTTTCAGTGGTGCTTTTTTATTATCTCTGTAGAGCCTTTGGGACTCTTCTGGCTGTCAAAAATTAAAATCTATCACTATTTATAGCTTTGGAAAGAGAGGGAAGGAAGGGGGATCTGCCCAGCATACTAATAGAATGTCAATGTTCATTTAAGCCTTTTAAAACTCATTCTCCAAAATCAAATTTAGGTGCATAAATTAATTTTGTATTTATATGAAGATTGACTTCCACATCACCATGACCTCTTATCCTGTTGTTTATCAGATCTCCTGGAGAACAATCTTCAAATTCATTTTTATTCAGCACCTCCATAAGCTTCTTGTTGTTGACATGCATTTAAACATCACTGAGGGATGACTTACAGGAAATAAATAAATAAAACTATCCTGTGAAATAGCAGTAGAAAGGTGACTTACCACAAAAAAAAAAAAATCAACACCTGAATAATGACCACAGGCATGACCCAAAATTTATTTATTTAGGAATGATTGTCCACAGTAAACTGAACCAAAGAGGGAAAAATTAAAATGAATAAAAAGAGATGTGAACTATCTGTGTTTAATCTCTAGTTCCATCAGGAATAGATTAACCAGTTAACTTTGGGTCCAAAATAATTAATTATACTTAGTCTCTGGTATAATTAAGAACAATATAGCCAACTCCCCAAATATTCATTAAGCAACCAGAAACAATTCAAAATAGGAACAGAGATTGAATAGAAACAGTCATTGCTAAAAGAGAATCAGTACACATCTGAGATGGAATCATTTGAGCAATATGGAACTACATCTTGTTTTAGATTTCATTATCATTAATTCCAGCACTGCAAGCTGGCAGTTATTTTAGGCTCATTACAAGCCTAAAACAGGTCAGAATTTTAATGTGAATCAACTCTCACTAGAATAATAGGGATATGATTTAAGCTTTCGGGAAGTTTCAGACTAAAAAAAAATCAAACTTCTCATGCTTTCATTTCTTGTGCTTGGTTCATTTTAAGAGTCCTTGATTATATTTTTTTCAGTGCATTAATGCAAAACAAAAGCAAAACAAAACAAGACAGAGTGAGTATTTTGAGAATTCTGCACCTTCAGCATTTGCCGTAAGCAAGGGTGTGATTCTGCTGGTTCGGACTGGTTCAGTTGAACCTATAGCTCCGATGATCAGCTAGCTCAGAACTGGTTCACTCCAACAATCATGTGGGCTCATCTGCCTGCCCCTGTGCTATACTCACCTATATTTGCTCAGCTGATTTACACGGCAGAGCAGATTGCCATGCCTAAGCTGTGTTACTTCCCCAAAGTAACATCTAAGATAAGTAATTTTGAATGCTGTGCATGCGTGTGAACCAGTTGTTACACTAACAGCATCTCACCACTGGCAGTAAAGATACACTTTTCTGGGACAGAAGCAGATTTTCATTTTTTGCTTATATAACACTAAGCACATCACCTTTTATGATCTGATACTGCACATACTGTATATGGTCCTTGTTTGCTGAGCTGTACTGGGATGTCTCCTTTACTTATGGCAGAAGCAGACTGTGATGACCCAGAGCATGGCACAGGGGCAACCCAGTCAGCTGATAGTTCAAACCACCTCTTTACTGCTCTAATTTTCCCCCAATGCTTTCACATTTCTTTAAGTCTCAGAGAAAAGTGATCACACACACATACACATACACATACACACCTCCAGCAGCCTATGGCTGCAAGTAGTCCAGCACAACACTGTGAGCACAATGGCTGCAAAACAAGAAATCCAACAGGGCAAGAGAATAAGTCAATGAGTCCAGAAAGCAAACAAACAAGGCAATTAATCCAAGAAGCAAGAAAGAAAGCAAGAAGTCTAAGAAACTTAAAACATCGGCAATGGAACCAACACTCCATTAATTCATCATTTGTTCCTGACAAGCACCCTTCCCCACAGTGTCTCCTTAGGTCTCAGTCCCCAGGTGAGTCTTGTGAAGAAGGGTAGGGCCTTCTCCTCCCAAGTTGTCCTGTCAGCCTGTGCTATTCCCGCCTTCTCTCTACTCTCCATGCTTGAGAGTCAGGAGGGGGTGGTTCTTGCTCATCACCTGAACGCTGTCTCTCATGTTCACTGCAAAGCCTCTCTTGGTCATCCTGCCCCCATTCCTTCATGTCTACAAGCCATCCCAATCCTGAAAGGCCCTGGCCTGCCTCAGCCTGCTCATCTCCACATTCCTTCAAAGTCAACGAAGTCGCCCCCTCGATCTTTGTTGGTTCCAGTTCTGGCTCATCTTCCTCCAGAGATTCAGGCTCTGATGGGGGCATGACATAGACTATATCTATTAAGGGCTTCCTTTTTCCAACCTATCTGCAGCCTGTACCAGTGGCCCCCAACCTTTTTGGCACTAGGGAGTGGCTCCATAGAGACAGATTTTTCCACAGACCAGAGGGGATGTGGATTGCATGCTGCATGCATCCCACATATGAGGCTTCACTTGTTTGAGTGGCCCAGTTTCTAGCATGCCGTGGACTGGTGCTGGTCCAGGGACCAGGATTTGGGGATCCCTGGTCTATAGATCACACACACACACACACACACAATGTACAATTTTGAAAATGTCAAAAGTCATTTTGTGCATTTCATGTTTTCTACATTTCAATATTTGAAAGATGTGGGCAAGCATAATGCAATACATCATAAAATTAAACAGGATTTTATACTGGGCACATTCTGCTAATGTTAACAGCTGCCACATTTATCAGATTAGCCATTTGCTATCAAAAGTAAACTCCAACAGACAGAGTTGTTCCATTCACCACTCATTTCCTCTTTTGGGTGGCAAGCAATTTCCTGCTAATACAGAAAAACATGCTTTTCTCAAAAGAAAAGGAGAAAAGGAAGGACACAGTTGTGCATAACAATTACACAATTGGTTTTGGTCTGCCAATTTTTTAAAAGAAAAAAAAGTCATGTAGCAAGTACATAAGTGATTTCCTAATTATTTTAACCCTTTGATTACACCTCAGTTCATATTATTTTTCTGAAATTTGGGCCAGAATGTCTCCTTCTCCTTCTCCTCCATTTTCATTTTCTTTTTCTTCTCTTCCATATGGAAGATAGATGTGGGCAATTTTTAGTTGTATATTTGCAAGCCTACATGCTGGATCAATCCAACAAAGATAGCCTACACCAGATATAACAAATATAAAAATGCAGTCATACAAGATTATAATCATATTTTATCATTTAAATAAGTTGAATAATACATTAAATTATATTCTACACACAGTTTTTGAAATTACAAAATAAAATATTAGTAATAGAGCAGCATAATCAATCAAATATATTCATTGAAAGTCATTTGAAAGAGATAAATTCCAAAGTAAGCTTTGTATTATGGTACTGATGAGTGGGGAGATCCTTAATCTTCCCATATAAATACCCACTGTTGGGTTTTATAAACTTGGAATAAAACATGCATGGTTGGAAAAACTTTGCTGTTGCTGTAAATTGAGCAAATGAAATTAAATTGGATTAATATTTTGTAATGACTGTACAGCAAGTTCCATATAGAATGAAACATTACAAACCATCCCATTTTTTCCTGCTTTAAATTTTTTTTTGTATCAATATTAGAGAAACACAATCAGGTAAAGTTAGAACAATTACAATATTTTTTAGAAATGACAAAATTTCAGGAACCTCTGAAATCTGTTTAACCATGCCAGCAAAAGCAAAAGAACAAATTCAGGTCTTCAGTTTAGAACAGTGGAAAGCAATATGATGCCCAAAGACCATGAGGACGCTGCCCTTGATGTCCATAAGATTCTGTGATCCATCCAATTTTGATTTTTTTTTTATAGATTCCTCTTTTTTTAAAAAAACCAAACAAAACCAATGCTTTTAGTAAATCACAAGCTTCTAGCATCACCAATATTTATAAGCATATCGGTGAACCCATCTTGGGCTCCAGAGGTTTTCTTACAAAATAAAAAAAAAAAAAGGCNAAAAAAAAAAAAAAAAAAAGGCAGGTAGTGGCAGCAGTGATTTCTTTGGAAATGTGCTCACTTGCCAGAGAAGGTAAATTAGAGTTGTAAAGAACAGTCTAAGGGGATGGGGACAATTGGTCACATTTATTTTCTGGCATTGGTGGGCAAAACCTAGCATGGAATATAATTTGTGAATAGTAAATCTCTTGTCATGCTACTTACTTTGTGTAACATGCTCTCAAAATATTGAAGTGTGTGGCCATTTCCAAAGATTGCTTCCCCTGTCTTATGTGTAAAAATTACAAGCATCAGAGCCAGTCAAATTTTAATGACAAGAGGTTATTTCACATGAGCTGACCAGTTGTTTTTGTTTCTGAAGGAGAAATGAGAAGAAATTGTCTCTAGCTCTGATGCATTTCTAGCATACCAACACCATAGATTTTAACACAAGAGGTTTCTTTTTTCTTAAAAAAAGGAATACATATAATGTAATGAATATTAAAGATTTTTTTTTGCAATATTCAGGGTATACTCAAAGCTCTAATAAACTCTATTAATAATCTATTAAGGATTGTGCTACATCTATTTTAGATGTAATATTCATTCTACAGGCAGAAAATTTCCTAGATTTATTTTATATTGATTTATCTTTATTTTAAATAATTAAAGAAAATCACTTGTATCACTCATTGTCAAGAGAATGAAAAAGTTTCAAACTGCCTTCTCCACAATAGTACTCTGTAAGTTTAGGAAGGCATCTGTTATGAAGAAGGAGTTCCAAAATAGAACTTACCCTGGGCTTCATTTCTGAAATTAAGCATTTGGCAGTTGATGAATGGTCAACGGTAACCCAAAAAGAACAAGGCGGATAATCAGATAAGGGAACAATCAGACAAAAATGACAATTGTATTCATGGATTCCTAAGCAGTTAATGACAGTTTCACATTCCATATGAAATATGTGTACAGTAATTGACATTTGTGTCAAGGAGCTGTGCTGTGCAATGATTTCAACAATGTTGCTTCTGTATAAAAATATGGGGTTCTCCTTATTAAGTATTATGTTCTGTACAAAAATCTAGACTAAATTTGAAAAAACAAGTATCGAAATTGTTATCACTCAATTTAGGTTTTCATAACACATGGATGAATGAAAGAAGTTAGTTTAAATCTGGGCATTTGATCAAACCAGAGGTATATCTGTACAACACTTCTAAGCTCTTCCTGTTATGTTGACTTGATTTTAAGACAGTTTAAGAAAATTCTGCCTGGATTGAAACCTCTTGGCAACTGGTTACAAGATATTCAATTTGGACAGTCAGACAGTTCATCTGCTGCTGTGCCCTTCCACCTGTATCTTTCAGAAAAGACATGGCCATCAAACACCAAATGCATCTGCCAAACTATCTCAACTCCTTTGCATGAATGAGCTGAAGCCATACAGGAAAATACCATCTCAATTAGAATCACTGCTCAACACTGACCATACAGACAGCCAAGATATCAGATGGTCTTTGGACTGGACAAATGTGTTACTCTCACCAAAATAGGGAGTCTGAATATAGATGGTCACTACAAATACCTGAGCATCCTTCAAGCTGACAAGCTCAAGCACACTAGAGAAAATCATAGAAAATAAAGAAGCTAACATGTTCTGGAACTTCAGAATTCAAACAGACAAGTATCTGTCATATAACATGTGAGTCAGAACAATTATGAGTAGAAAAGGCAAAAAGTCTTGATAACGGACATTGCATTACCTGAACAGCATAACAGAAAAAAAAAGAACTGCAAAATTGCATAGAGAATTTCAAAATAGAAAGACCTGCAAATAGAAATAAAATGACAGGCAAAGAGAGTAATAGGCACTTTTGGGTGTAATCCCAAAAGACCTGAAGCTCCCCTTCAGCACCATCCACAATGACAAAATCACTGTCAATTTCAGAAGACATCTTTACTTGAACCAACTTACATCCTGTGACAATCTCTTTAACGTGATCAAGCAACAACATCCACCTATCCCAGGCTCATGGGAAGAACTCAATAGTTGGATAAAAATGTTACAACCATCTAAATATTGGCTGACTGTATGACTAACCATAATAATTAAATTTAATTGGGGACAGCTGTTTTAATATTTCTAGGTTTTGCTTTATTACTTTTATTATATTGACTGACTGTTATCATAAATCAATCAATCATCAGAATACTTTGTATGAAGGTAATATATCCTTGACTCCTATTTGGCTCTTTTCATTAAAGATTCTGATCAGCAAACTATTTCATTTCATCTTCCATATTATATTTTGCTTTTCTCATTGCCAATTCAAATTTAATGCCATTAAGCATGCTCAAACCCTACTGAACAATGCTCTGGTGTATTTAGTGTTTGTGCTTTAATCTTTTAGATACATAAGTTTCCAACCATTTATTCTCATTACTCTTGCAGGCTTTGAGGTTCACCAAGTATAATGATGCTTCCATCTTCATTCTCAGTGGCCTACTGTGAACCCATTTGGAGTAAACAGTGGGATGCTGGTACATTCCTAAGTGGATTTAAGAACATTCAAAATACTTAGCCAATGAGTGCACAGACATACAGCAAATGACTGCAGAGATATGCTGTATAATTATGGAACATCCTGGGGTCAATTAGCAAGGCAGGGTCCTTTGTTCAACTTTGTAGCCATAAGCACAAATGTTCTGTTAAGGCAGGGATTACAAATATCACTAGTAAAATCATACAAAAGGAAGATTTTAGGGAGATAAAGGCCCTTCAAAGACCCCATTAGTATGCTCAAAATAAATGTTTAATAGGCATGATCCCTTTAATTGCATTTTCTTAATTAAGTTAATAAGAGCTGAGAAGTGGGAAAGTGCACAAGGAAATCTTGAAGGAAATCTTGCTCCCATACCACCATGTCTCCCACTGAGGTGATAAAAATCCACAGAACGGTAAATAAATAAACACTAACTATTTGTATTATAGTCTTGAACATCCCATGCTACTTCAGAAAATGATTAAAGGAATTCTCTTCACAGGACATACTGGTATACACAAAGCATCCCTCCTGTTAGCAAGATTGTTTCTTGGGAAATAATTCACTTAAAGGTAGCCAAAAGGCCTGGTGACACATTAAAGAATACCAGATTGATTATACAAAGTGTAAATCAGTGTTTGAATTGTCAAATGTAGGAAAGAGGACAGATGTCACACACAGAGAGAGAAGATAAAAGGAAAGTCTGACAAAACAAGGCCAGAAAGTTAATCAGTGCCAAAAATAGTGATTGATTTGTTCCTCCATAGAATAAATTAATGCAAATTCTATCACACGAACACATTTCAATCATCTACCAGTTTCATGCATATCATGAAGTCAAAATTTACTTCAAACTTTGTGTGCGTGTGACTTCTGAATAAGCTACATTTTTGTGGGTTTCATAGAATACCTCAGCCATAAAGCAGGATTTACCAACTTCGGGAGTTATGTTTTGCATAACATATGAATCCCAAATCTAATGCCATGAGATGGCTGAGTGTCCTATGCGAACTCTATCACTGAATCCATCCAACTTATATCCACTAATTAAGTACACATATAAGCAAGGTTCAATCTGTACATTTGATTCCACCAGCAATTTTACGAATCTATAAATAGCAAGCTGTGTTTGTACACAAAAATATACAAACAAATAAATATATTATTTCAATGTGCTTTCCAAATGATGTTTTTAGAATAACATTAGGTACATTTTAGCTCATTTTATGGTTGTAGACAAAAAATGCTAGCATTGTTGTGGTTGTTTTCTGTTACTTCTAATGTTTGTTTATTACTCTGCAATTTTCTTAACCTGTTAATCTGAGTAGAAGAGTTTCTTCATGAGGTCTTCTGTTGGGTTGAATTGAATGATAGGAAGACAGGATGGCTATAGATTGCTGAGGAGAAGATTAGATAGTAGAAGAGAGGACTTTCTAGCTACTTTATGAGAATGTAGTCAGTCACTCAAAAATAAGAACCAAAAAATGATGCAATGTCTTTCTTCCATCAAATTGAATGAGAATAAAAAAAAAGAAGAAAACATCAGAAGCAATTTTTGACAAGGGCTAGGAGAAATATATTCATAATATCTGAGCTGACAAAACTGAAAGGGGGTTGATCCTGCTTATTATGGAAATCTTGACTGGTAGTTAAAAATAGATGGATTATCTGACTTTACCACAGTGTCTCAGAATGCTTTTCTAGGATTAACAGAGCCATTCAGTGCACATCTGAATTGTAGAGGTGTGCATCTATCAATACAATTTTCAGCCATTTTGACCATGAAAGTGTATAGGAGCATATGAAAGTGCACCTGCCACAAAATTCTATCATTACCCACTGTGCTATTATATCAAAACAGATCGAGCAAACCACCAGGGAATAAATGAGAAAAATGTTGCTTCTTGCATCTCTGTATGGAATTAAAATCTCTACAATGAAAATGAAGTGTCTAACAAGATTGCTTTCTAAGCATGCACTGTCCTTTCAAAATCTCCAATAACGCTGCTTTTGATATTCTAATTCTGTAATGAATTATTCATTGGGGGACAGTTTAGCCATTAAACTAACACTGAGATGTACCCAAAGAAATGGTTTCTGCCTATGTGTGCCTTCAGCATTTCTTTCAATTCTTTAACATCCCATTTTTAAACAGTATTTAAAAGCAGGGTGCACAATCTTCAGCTCCCCTGAGACTGACTTTTGGAGCTGACTTCAGAACCCCTGAAATCATGACTATCAATTGTAATATTTTTAGTGTTGCAGAATTTGAAAGTGATTAAATATATGGGGAATAATCTTATTAACTGTATCCTATTAATCTGAACAGGCTTAGTTTAGGTCCTGACTCTACCTATTTATTTTTCTGGCTATACCCACTTATTGGAACACAGCCTTTGATTTTCTGTTCATAACTTAAGTGCCATAACCATGCCCACATCATTACACATCTCTGAATAAAAAAATAGACTTATGAAGTTCTAATAAGAGAAAGCTAAAGACTAGATTGCCATCTCTTTATACACAACTTCATATATAACATTTGCAAGTTCACAAAAAATAGGAATAATACACAATGCCACTAAGATACTGTTCATTTTTTTCAGTAGTTAGTCACATTTGTTTGGTGAATCCCTGGTAGTCACAAATCCATGGATGAATGACAACTATGCAGTGAAGAAAGTGGCATTGTTTATTGGTGTCAATTGTGACCTTCAGGTACAAATGACAAGCAAGACTGTAGTCCTGCAGAACAGTGTGGTGCTATTTTTCCTGTCATTCATTCATTCTTATATTCATGCTAGTCATCAGTATTAAAGACATGGCAAAATGAAGGAAATGAAATAATTCCTGTTTTAGAAACTCAGCTGCTGGTAAACTAGGCATCTGTGAGTTTCCTGCGAGAAATATTGCTACTCTTTAAAAGATCATGGAAAGTATGACCATCTAATTTGAAACGTACCCAACAGAAAAAACTGTACATATTGTGACCAAAAGTATTTGGGAAATGTTGTGGCTATTTTATATTGTATATTGCTCTCAAGTTTGCAAAGTTCTTGACTTATTGTAAATGTCTACTGCAATAACCAGGCAACACATGCTGATCCTGCCTTTTTTTCTGGAATGTCAAAGTGGGAAGTGATCAATGGCATCATTGATCTAGCTCCATGTTGACTTGTTCTAATTCATGTTCAATTTTCTACTTCCCTGAAACCTTCTCCTTTCAGACATTGGAAGGAATATTTGAAATAGAAAGCTTATTCCATCAGCTCTGACTTTGTACATTATTTAGAAATAGTGCAGGGCTCTGCTAACAATGCTTTTTTTCTAATTTTCATCTGTGCAAATATAAATCTTAATAGAAATATTGAATATTGTTAGCAAAATTGATTTTTTTTCTTCAAATCTTGCATGTTTTTTGCACGGATAAATATGTACACACACTTCCAATGTTTTTTTTAATACTTTATTTTGTCATTGGTTATTCTTTTCAGTTCAGTTTTTTCTTCTTGTTGTTGTTTTTCTTTTTTAACAGCTCCTATTATTTTATACACATATGCATACACACTTGCAGTGATATATTCAGTGAAAAAAAAATTGTCCTGATTTGATTTTGGCCTTTGTTCATCAAAGAACAAGGTCAAACTGAATCAAAGCATTATGAATATGTCCATCAGCTTGTCATTTGTTGTTTTTTTTCTTGATTGAAGTGCATTATTATTTTAAATGCTGATCATATAGAGTTTTAAATCAAAGATGAAGGCAAGGTTATAAATAAATCAGTCTCAGATTTTCCCATTCTAAGATAACATATTTGACATATAGTAGGTTTATACAACAGAGATAGTCCTAGAAAACATTCTTCCTAAAATGGTTGTGATTCCTCAAGGGAGAAGTACAAGGGCTTAAATTATCAAGTTCATTTAAACACAGTTAGAAGAAAACATATATCTGAAGGGATGAAGTGGGAGAAAGACAGGGCTGTGCACACAACCTTGCCATCTTTACACAAGAAGCCTCCTGGTATGTAAAAGAAGTGTATGCCATATGTTTGCTTAGCTTAAATGTAAGTACAGGTCTCTTCATAGTTCAGGCAACAAATAGAAAAGATTCCCAGCTTGAATGCCAATCAGGCTTGAATTAATGAAAAGTCCAGCATAAATTCACCTTCATCCCTCCCATCTGAATAGGAGGAAACAGGAGAGAGATCAAGGCAGAGTTGTAGGCTTGCTTACATAGTTGCCCCATTTGAACAATTCCATGACTGAATAAGATTACTATGAGGAGATGTGAAACAGTTTTCCTATAATATGTTGATAAACATATCTAGCATTTCGTAGCATACAGAAGTATACTATTAAATGCCACATAGAGAACATGACCCAAGAGGGCTAATTTTTTTTTATTGGTTTCAAAACTTTACCAAATACCATTCAAAGATACAATTTTCTTGAATATAATCATTCAAGAAAGGTATAGCATTTGTAATATAAAGAATTTACTCTTGAAACATAATTACATTCCTTCATGATATTTATTGCAAACATGTATTACTTTTCGTAAACTAAACTAGATTTTTTTTTATTCAAATGTGTTTCTAACAACATATTTATTTACTAATTCTGTTATATATTCACATATAGTAAAATAATGTTTAGGATTATCCAACAGATTAGATCAGGGCTCTCCAAACTTGGCAACTTTAAGACTTGTGGACTTCAACTCCCAGAATTCCTCAACCAGCTATTCTGGCTGGAGAATTCTGGGAATTGAAGTCCACAAGTCTTAAAGTTGCCAAGTTTGGAGACCTCTGGATTAGATCTTTGCATGGAGAGATGCCAGATGATGAAGCTGGTTTGGAAAAAGGTTGAGATTGCTGTGCATATTTCACAGATTATAGAAAAGTCTGTGGTTGTGTTGACCAAGTCAAGTTG
The DNA here is from genome assembly GCA_004320025.1 of Laticauda laticaudata. Taxonomy (NCBI): domain Eukaryota; kingdom Metazoa; phylum Chordata; class Lepidosauria; order Squamata; family Elapidae; genus Laticauda; species Laticauda laticaudata. The sequence continues at coordinate 4,598 of BHFT01064540.1, read as the reverse complement.
TGCAATGTCTTTAGGACAATTAGAAAGCAACACCTTGGTGTTAAGGAGCACTTTCAAAATAATACTTCACACTGAATATATAGAAGATCAGGTTAATGACAACAGCTAAAAAAAAACCCAGTCAGAATATTGATGGTTTTGAACTTGGGTGTTGGAGATGACTTCTAAAAATACCATGAAAAGACAAAAAGAAATAAACAAACAAATGGATCACAGAACAAATCAATCCAGAGTTTTTACTTGAAACACAAATGACTAATTCATATTTCAGACCTATTATGTAAAGAATGAGCTCTCTTAAAAAGTTCCTAACCCTGGGAAAAGTAAAGAAAAGACTTACCAAAAGCATGATGAGTGGACAGATTATTCTAGAGAAGATCTATGTGGTTGCTAAGAATCAACATTGACATGATGACATATAATCAATCAATCAATCAATCAAATGTACTATGTACTAGATTTGTTTAATTCTGTCAAGCATACTGTTTTTAAAATCAACTAAATTAGGGAATATTTAAAATAATTAACGATAAAAATAGAGGATATGAACACTAGCTACACCTAGAAAATTGTGCCATTTAGTTCAGAATCAGTAAAACATGATAGAATGGAAATTTATAAATGTGTCAGGTTTTTGACAGAAAGTTAATTAAAAGGTCACTTAGGGTGATCAGATTATCTGTCAGAATATCTAGCAAGCTAAATGATCCAAATCTCATTGGGACAGTGTTTAATTCATTTGTAGAATTCAATATCCCAACACATGGTAAGGGTCACTAACTTTAATGGTTTTAAAAGAGGATTAGCTGAATTCATGAAGGACATCAATATTGAGGAGTGCTGGTCTTGAATACTCAATATTATCTCAAGCAGCATGTTTCCAAACCCCCACTCTTACAGGTTGGAAAATAGATGAGAGGGGTATATCTTCATTTCCTTTCTTTTTAAATAGTTTTATTAAAAATTACAATCTTCAACATAAAAACTAACATAAACTGTAAAAAAATATAGAAAGTGCATAATGGAACTATAGAAACAAAAATAGAAAAAAGAAATAACACTTTGAATATAGTAAAGAAAAAGAAAATAAACACATAAAGAAATTATTACCTCCTTTATCATAACAAGTACAGTATAAACTACTTCAGCTTCTGAAAGTACAGAAAATAGTATTTTCTTCCCATATCCCATCTCTTATCTATAAACAAATCACTAAACATCTTTCATTAAGGATTGAAAGAAATTCACCCAGTGTTTTTATTCGTTAATCCAAATATCTAAAATACAATTAACAAGTAATTCCAAATGTAACCACAAAAGGAGTATAGGAATAGCAATAGCACTTATATACTGCCCTATAGTGTTTTACAGCACTCTATGGGCAGTTTACAAAGTCAGCATATTACTCCCAATAGTCTGGAAGGTTGGTAAAATGGAAAGATAGAAAGTTGAGTTAACCTTGACCTCTGTCAGGAAGGTTCTCCAGGCTGTAAGGCAGAGTTAGCAAGGCTGCATTCTAACCACTGTGCCACCAGTATGGGAACCCAGTGTCCTTTTGAAAGTATGATTGTGGTTTGAGCAACATAATTCTTCCCTTATCTACCAGAGTTCTACTCCCATTGCAGACCACAGTCTTGCAGTCTCTTTGTGAGGAGCCACTTAATGGAGCACTTGTGGCTCATCTCAAGTTTCCTTCTTGAGATGACTTAAGAGAGATAAATTATGAAGAATCAATCCACTCACCAAAGTCTTCCTTTGGTGCATTGACTCTGCTTTTAGTCTTGAGTTTGTGATTTCTTTCTCAGAAGTCAGGTACATTTCAATTTCATGACTGAAAGCATTTTAGAGGCAACTGGCTAGCTGCTTTGATAAATAAAAATAAGTTTGTTTTAACACACTAATGGACATGTATAGTTTGAATAAGCACGTAATCACAAGCACTCTCATTCGATCACAAAATAAAATTTTCTAACAACACCTTGAGATGGTTTGATATTTTACAGCTCCGAGCTTCACTGTCACAAGAAAATAGAAAAAGCCCATTTATTTATTTATTTATTGCTGAGGATATATATTCTCAATAAATTTCTTTATTTTGTAGGCAACTCTCCTATGCAGGTATTCTGGGCAGATGGAGGAGTCTTCAGTGTTTGATGGGCTTCCCTCTGCCATGAATCACTGATTGTATTTTGAGTTTTCATAGTCACTTGTTCTTTTAGAGACACTAAAATCTTGCTTGGTAAATGTTATATATATGTGTATCAACCATGTCATAGAAGACCTAAAAAATATCTTCCACAAAGTCATGAGCTTCCAAGAGCAAGATGTCTTGCCAGATTAACTGCTTCTTTACCTTCCTTATACTTTCCTTCTTTACAGAAAGGAGATGGTGGGCAGAGGGTGAATGAGATGATGATATTGATCAGGCAACACAACACACCTTTCTATTTATATGGGGTGGAAATGAAGGCAGAAAGGTCTAAAATTAACCAAGTTGTAACAGGGAGAGAACCACTTCCCCAAAATTAGAGAAAAGCATGTTGCTGCAGTTATGTAGTCATCAAATATTTTTGACAATGGCAGTGCTTGTGGCTATATTTTGCTTTCTCATTTCCTGGGAAACTTTGCAAAACAAGCATCAAATGAACTTTCAGTGTTGGAAGGGGGCAGATGCTGATCAATATGAATAAGATTTGGCAGCATATCAAGTTTTGAAGGTCCTTTTCACACTTAACAAAACTCACACAGGCAGAGGCTCTCCCCTAGGATCGACTGACTTTAATACAACTTGATTGCTATATATTTAATTGGAGCATTCATTAGCATTTTCTTTTCATTGCTCTTTCTCTCACTTCTGGGGATGTCTTTAGAGGGAGAACTACAACATTATACAGGTTTGCTTCTCACAGTTCATTGAATCTCCTCCCACTGACATCTATATTGTGCCATAGAAAAATAATGATGGCAGTTATGGGCTATGAACTAAAACATAAACTGTACAGATCACTCAGCTGACCTGCAGTTTGATACCAAGTCCTTGTATATGAGGGAATTTGCTTTACACAGTTATGCAAAATAAGCAAACAGTGCCAAGCATAAAGATTTAAAGTCACAGATTTTTGCCATGAAGTGCTCCTGCCAAATTTTCTCTGAAACAAGACCTCTTTAAAATGACATTTTTATGTAGGAGCAGAAGTGGATCCAGATTTATAATGCTATCCTGATGTCAAGGATTTTCATTCTCTGATATTTGCATACTGGGCATAACTGGCTGGAAATAAATCCAGCATTTAAGCAGCTGCTCACATGTGCTTAAAATTACTGTGTAAATGGGTATCCTGAGTAGGCTTAGCCTTAATAGACTCAGTTCAATAAGGGGATACCAAAGACTGAATTCCAAGAAACACAACACGAGCCAGGAGTTGGTGGAGGTGGGTTTGAGAGTCAATGTAAGAGTGTACATAGACTTCAGCTACATAAGGAGGAAACAGGACAATTAAAAATGGGACAAGAACAAGAGTTCTACAAAGGCAAGAGGGTGAGGACTTAAAAAAAAAAAAGAGGAGAAAAGAGAAAAACACATCTTGTCCAATAACAGTACCAAGAGTCTTCCCACACCAAGGAGGCATTCAAAGGCATACATGCTAAAGGACAGCACCTTACCTGGAGCTAAAAAATGAAGAAAGAAAAGTTTCCATTTTGTGGAAGGAGAAAGCAATTTACAGTTGAGGAAGGAAGGAAGGTGAGAGAGAAGGACAGGCAAAAAAAATCAGCTTTTCCTAGTGGGGCTAGGTTGTTTTTTTTTTTTTTTTNTTTTTTTTTCATGTGTTGTTAGTCTGAATATAACAGAAGACATCTCAGCTTCTTTGGTAAGGAGAGAAAGGGAAAGAGAAATAAGGTCTGACTTCATTGAGCAGATAATGGGGAATTTAGCAAATTAAAAGTATCAAAGTTGATGATAGAAATGCTAGGAAATCATTACCAATGTGCCAAATAAGAAAGAATAGGAAAAAAGAAACATTTTCCTACTGCTTCCTAGGGTGAGGGGCCACAAAAGGAAAAGGGGCCACAAAAGAAAATGGGGCCAGGACAACCTTCAGCACAGTGCTGATTTAGCAACTCAGTGTATTTTTCTGTACCAAAAGGTTTTACTGAAATTACTGGATTTGGCAAGGATATGAATGCGTATGTGTGTGTGTGTGTGTGTGTATAATCCTATGCATAATTCTACAGATATACAAACAGAAGCACATACAGAGTTATAATCTATCTTTCCTTTTTTATCTTAAACAGGATGGTTCAAATCAGTATAAACTTTATGAGCTGACTACTTTGATGGCTCTCTCCTTGGGTAGTAACAGCAATTATATGAGTGTTAACAAGGAAGGGAATGCATTTAGGGAGCTCATCAAGGAAAATGCTTACAGAAGGTCATACATTACCTGACTTTAATAATAAAGAGGCTTTTATACTTTTCACAAACCAACATGAAAACTTTTGGTTCAGTTGCAGACTATCTTCTCTAACAAAAACATGAGAGTGCTCCAAGCAATTTTCCTTGAAATTGGGGTAAAAATCCTGGGGCGGGGGGGGGGGGG
>BHFT01064533.1:0-10928 GCA_004320025.1 Laticauda laticaudata | reverse complement strand
GCCGATGTTCCTGACCCACACTGTGAGCCCACATGTTCAAGATGGCCAAGGGCATTTGGCCAAACCAGAGGATGTAAAAAAGATTAGCCGATTGGCAGATTTGGAAAATGCTGAAGCTCATTACGCACCCAACCATCTGCAGCCTTATTTGGAAGAATGAGTTCTACCAAATGGGACCAGAGAGAAGGTAGATGAAAATCGCAGAACTTCTAGTGGCTCTCAGGGACATTGGAGGGGCAATGCGAGTCTTCACATGGATGAAGCCAATGAGGATCGCCGTGGTCCTTAGTCTAAGAGATCTCACTTTGCAGAGCCAACTGCTACCCACGCCAAAAATTTACAGTCACTGAGGCCATTGTTGAGGCCACAGCAGCTGAAGCACTTTAAAAAATCAGCAGCCAAATGCAACAAATGGAAGCGACAACACAGAAAATACTGCAACAGCCAGCCAAGTTCCAGACAAGAAGTCAGAAAGAACACACATAAGACCATCACCACGCCACGAGGATAGTAAATCGTTTTGTCCGAGACAGACAATGAAAGAGAGTGATCACAGACTCCGTGGGAACAAAATAGACGGGAGAGAAAGGATGTAAGTTGGGTTCCAGATTGCTGGAGTGCGGAGGAGACCACCCGTTCCGAGAGTTGCCTGGATTTCTAGTGCCATTTCAAGGTATGCGAGAGACAGGGACAGCATAGGCAAAAAGGTCTGCCGAAACCAGAAAAGCCACAGCCCCTGATGTAGGACAACACCCATTAATATAAAAGAAAGACAGATATTGAGCATGAGAGTCAAAGAAAGCAGAGGCAAATGACTAACAAAAGGCTACAGGAAAATAAGAACACACCAACTATCACCATCGGCCATTCCAAACGCAACCAAATGGCCGGAAGTACATGTGGCAGATCAGCACTTGAAGTCCAAAGGATGCAAGATGGAGGGTCTGGCTCATTACTTATCTATCGGTATCATGGAATACCATTAAAAGGACATTGATACCCGCACATACGCAGGAACGGAATTAGAAAACCAAACACTGATACTTAAAGAATACCACAGGAAAACAGAGATCCCATAGTCGGACTTGGACACTTCCAAGTCACAATTCAAAAAACACATTAAAATCCTGCCTCTAACCATCGTAGACTGGAACCACCCAAGGCCTGCTGTGGGATCGAGGTGGTCTCGAAAACCCCTGGGAAATCGGAGTGACCGGAATCAACAGTTCACTGAGACAGACTGGGAGGAACCTAATGAGGGGTTACAGGATGTCTTCGAGAAACTAGGCACAGTACGAGAGGAGTCCCATATCATTCTAATTTGTATCCACAATAGCTCCAATTAGATTAAAGCGAGGCGAGTTCCTTCGCATTAAAACCAAAAGATTTGATTATGAGTAGGAAATAAAGACTCATAACACAAGGAATTATATCTCAATTGACATGCTAAATGCCTGTGATATTACCACATAATCCCAATATATCTCAGTAGTTTTGTCAAGTTGGGTGAGAATCTTGTGGTATTACATATTTTGCTCGACCTGTAGACCGGCACTATAGGCAAAAGTGCATATCTCCGGTGTGGGTGTGTGAATGTGTGCATTCTCTTTTTACACATTGGTGGTGTGTGTGTTGAGTTTATGTGGGTGTCTGTGCAAGGTTCACATTGAAGCTCGACCTGGGGTGCACAGGAGCTGATTACCAGACAAGTGCCAGTCGAGCCCTGAAACAGCAGACGGCACAGATGATGTGATGTGCGTGTAGTGATTCTGTGTGAGTGTAGTCGGTGTGTGGTGTGGGTGTCGGGGAGCTATTCATCTGATGGGAGATCTGCAATTTGGAGTCAGCATGGTGCGCGTCGCGTGTGAGGGGTGTTCCAAAGTCTGATGTGAGGGTCTCGGTGGGTTTGGGTACAAGACATTAAAGGTGTAGTCCCCATTACTTTGATGAGTGTGACGTGCGTGATGTGTTTATCAGCCAGTGACAAGAAAACAACTAGGTGTGGGTGTGTGAGAGTTGCGCTCGTGTTTTGTCAGGAGAGTGAGTGGTTGTGAGTGCGAGAGAGTGTGGGTGCGGTAGTGATGTGGTAGTGAGTGGTGTGTGAGTGTGAGGTTGTTGGGGGTGTGTGACTGTGGCTCCAAAGTCAAAAAAAGAAGTGTATTGTAATGTGGGTGTTGCAGCTAGCACCTCTGAAAGTGGATTCCGTGTTGTGGGTTGGGGTATGCTACGGATAAAAGATTGACATGTCCACCGTTCTTGAGTGTGTGTGTGTATTTTAAAAAAATCAAAGAGATCAAAGAAGCGCCCAGGACCCAAAAACGAAGCAGATTTACAAGCATTCTTGCAGACTTATCAATTTTTATATGTTTTTTCTGCTACAGAAGGCAATGACAGTGGAACCAACTTCATAATGTACTGGACAAGGCAGCCACGCTGGACTTGGGACAATGAAGGGAGGACGTTGTTCCAGGAAAATAAAAGATTTAATCACATCTGAACCTGTATTTAATACAATACAGCGAGACCACTACCACTGACAGTCACCTGCGGACACACACTGTTCGCATCGGAGGCCATACTCAGCCACACTTTCTGCCAGCATTGGGAGGATAGCGCCAATTCACATTCTACTCCAAAAGCACTTATCCAAAGCTGAAAGGAACTACAGCCAGTTGGACAAGAGAGGCTTAAGCAGCAATTTCCGGGATAGACGGTTCATGAATTACCTTATCCGGTAGGACCTTTACACTCGATTACAGACCACAAGGCCCCTATTGGAATATACTAGAAGGGAACAGGGCCACCCCAAAATACTCTCCCACGTAATGGACAAAGATGTCGAGGTTCCTTGCTGCATGACAGTACAAGATTTAATTCACCAAACCACGGCAAGGACTTTCACATTGCTGATGCGCTGAGCTGTACTCCCCTATACCTGAAACTAGACGATGACCCGGCACCAACCACATCCAACCCTACAGATTGAGCACTACCAAACCTACCCACTACCGCAGCGGACATTGCAAAAAGAAGACCACAAGAGACAAAAAATGTCACAAGTTTTTAAACTGGGTAGGAAAGGGGTGGCACAGAAAATGGGACCAAACGTGATTTTAAACCGTTCGAAGAACAGCAGACTGAACTTTCATTGTTAAAAGATTATATTCTATGGGGGGGATCGGGTGTTCATACAAGAGCAAGTACTTTGAATATTTTTTACATGAAGGACACCTGTGTATCGTCATGAAATGAAATTCCCATGGCCAGGATTATGATATTGGTGGCCAGGGATGGATAAGGATATCGGAGTTTGGGTAGAAACCTGTACTAAATGCAAAGATCCCGACCAAGACCCCCTGCGGCACCTATTACTCGACTGCGGAAACACTGAGGGGGCCCTGCCAAGATACACAACAAGATTTCGCAGGGCCTACAAAAGGAACAACACATTTTGGATGAAAGCGGAGCTTTCATTCTCGGGCTACAGCTGCGATCTCCGGGGCTCTGAGGATCGCAGCTGATATTTTCGCCCCTGGTCGGTCCTAACGACCTAACCGTCCCATACAGAGACGGGGATTGTGAAGGGCACAGTCCACGTATCCAGAGATATCGCAAATCTCTGGTTGAATCGGGAGAAGCCCTTTTTGCTGGCGGTGGAAAGGCAGCCCTCCAAAGCTGCTGAATCAGCGGGGACAGCTCTGAAAAGAAGTGGCCTGGAGCGAATGTGTATCGCTGGGTGAGAAACCTCTTTTGTTAATGTAAATTGGCTGAGATCTGAAAGGATATCCTGAACAAGAAGAACCTGTTTGACTTTATTTTTGTTTGAACGGAATTTGTTTAACGGCGTTTTTTTAAAGTAGATGTTCAATTAGGGCTTGGATTTTTCCTTACTACTTCTTTTTTCTGAGGGACTTTAATGTGATTTTGTAGCGTAACCAGATGAATTTTTTCTTATATATGATTTGTCATGTTCTTTGTTTTTTTAATTTATCATTAGGATTAGAGACCCCCTTTGATTTTTTTCTTTCTTTTTCTCTGAGTTTTGTATTTACATTATCTTCTTTTCTGGCTGGGGAGAGAAAAAGTATTAAGAGTTTTTGCACACTGCCAACTAGAGGCTGAAAGTACTTTATTTGACATTGCGGCGAGAAAATGGTATAACTATCCTTCGCTCAAGGACATTTTTATGTGATAAGATGGAGGGAGAGCACAGAAAATATTATTAACAGCGTGTTTTCCTGGACTCTTATCATATTTTCAAACACTGAGGCTTGGGCTTTGAAGCTGCTGGAGAAGAGGGTTCATAAGGAGAGGCCTTGGATAAATAAATTAACAGTGCAATGTGCAGTCCATATATACTTGTGAAAATCTCTACTCGCCAGCCTTTTTGTATTTTTAGAACTCTAGTTAATATTTTTATTTTTGCTTTTTTCATTCTTTTTTCTTCTTTGGTTTTGGGCCTCTTTTTACTATTGGATTTTTCTATTTTGGATTATAAGTGGCTATTTTATCAGATGGATGGAAGTCAAAAAGAAATTGAAGTTTTTTTTTGAAGCTTAAAATGAAAGAAAAAAGTGAAAAAAGAAGAAGGTGTTAAATTTGAAATAGACTGTGTGATTTTTGGATTGTTTGGTAACTTTTGAGATTTTGAATTCTTATTTGAATGACTAAATCATTTGGGTCGTTTAAATTTTTTTTCTTTTTACAATGGCATTACTTATGGATTGAAACTGAAATGGAATTTATTAAAATAGGAACAAGGAGAACAAGAGGGAAGGATGCTTTTGGCTCTATTTTTTATTTCTTAGAAATGGCAATTTCTAAACATATGAGAAACTTACAAGACCAAAAGAAGATTGGATGAAGAAAAACCTATCCTAACTGAACAAGCAGCAAACTTTATGTTGGGGAAGAAGGGAAAGGAGAGGGAAAGAGAATGCGCAGAATTTAAGGGACTAAAAAAAAACAAAGCCAAAAAAGGGGGAAAAATAAGGTGAAAAGTGGACACAACATCAGAAAGCTAACAGAAAAGAAAAATACACAAGAGGGTGGAGATTAAGAGACAAGGGGGTAAAAAGGGTTAGAGTGGAGAAGCAAGGGAGGAAAGATAGGGAAGAGAAGCCTTACAAAGGTTTGAAAACAAGATGTAAAGAAACAGGAATTTATTAGAGATAATTCGGGTAAACAACAATTGGAAAAAGACGAGATTCTGCCAAAGGTACATAAGATTGTGCTTGTTGTTATTATGTATTTGAAATAATGTTACAAAATTGAATAATATATGATTATAAAATGGACAAAAGTATTTAGTGTCAATTTAGCAAAATTTCTTTTTTAAATAAAATGAAAATGAAATCAAAATATGAGAGAACTTGAATTAAAGAAAAATGGAACGATTGTCATTGTATAATATTTTAATAATATAAGTGAAATAGGGGGAAAGTAACTAGGCAAATTCTATAATTGTTCCCATAGAAGCATTGATATTATTTAGGCAAAGGATTGTGTGTAAAATGTTTAAGACAATTAAATGAGATATTAATTTTAATGATATATTTTAATTGCTATGGATTGTTGTTTTTTAATTATAATTATATATTTTTTTTAAAGAGAAAAATTTTTTTTTCCTTGTTTTTAAAATATTGAGTTTATTCTTTAGAATGTACTTACGCAGAATCTGATATGAAAATTTATGTGTTATGTTAAGCTTTAAAACTAGGGGGAAGGATAGTATTTGATAAGGCATTATTACTCCAACCGGTCATTACAGAGAAATTTTTGTCGTTAATGAGAAAAGATAATAGACAGCTGAAATAGGGACAGACAAAGGATAATAAGTATAATGATTTTAAATTTTGAGATGAAATAAATATGAACAGAATTAAGAGAGTGAAAAGAGGGGAGGAGCTATATAGAAAATGTAAAACAGTGAATAAGAAATGGCAATGCTAATAAAAGGTAAGCACGAACTTGAATTTATGTCTGTACAAAAAAGATGTAACTCGGATCAAACTGCCGTTCCAAAAGATTTTATGTTTTTTATGTTTTGTGTTTGTTTGTATTATGTTTGTTTGTTAAAAATTAATAAAATTCTTTTAAAAAAAAAAAAAAAAAAGGATAACACATTTTAATTATAGTAGACGCTTACTTCAAATTGGCTGGAAGTAAGCATCATGGAACTCCAACAACTACAGGAAGCAGTATCAGGACAACGAGGAAACTTTTCGCCACATATGGGCTTGCTTGGACCTATTAGTTTCAGATGAATGGGCCACAGGTTCACAGCATTAACATTTTGAAAAGTTCCTGCTGAACACAGGCATAAGGCATGCCTTGACAGCACCAGGCCGGCCGGCTACGAACAGAGCGGGCAGAACGCATGGTCCAGTATATCAAAGAAACCATGAAAAATTAGACATACAAGAGAAATTACAAATGCTCACCATACAACAATCACACCTACTCCACTACAAATAAAGCCCAGCAGGATTACAATGGGCAGAAATTTAAGATCATATCTGGATAGATTAACCCCACATACAGCCTGAAAAACCAACGGCTCTCAGCAACACCTCAATTCGACCACAGGGACCTAGTTATGTAATCTCCGGGGACCACTATGGGTACCGGCAAATACACAAGTACAGACGTCTATGATTAGAAATGGTTGGGAGAAGTTGGAGGAGACACATATCAATTAAGTCAGAACTTGGAACAAACCATGACCACCCAGGCTGAGAACCAACACACATCCAAAAAGTAAACACAACCATTTAAACAAAAACAATAATAATCAACAGAAGAAGGGCGATACCCCTCAAACACAAAAAGGGGGAGGGGGAGACTCTGCCGTTAGAACAAGGACACCGCCAAATCAAAAACATAACTCCACAAACCAAATTCTTCAAAATAAACCCAGAAAGAAAAACTACTGAAGAAGAACGTTGGCGAAGAGGAACAGGAGGCACAGAATACAAGAAGCCAACTCCAGAAGGAGCAGTCTGAGCAACATTACCAGGCCACGGGGTAGCCAGGCAGCGAGGAGATGGCTGACTCCAACTATCCAGAGAGGTTCCACAAGAGAACGACGGAGAAACAGCGATCCCGTCCAGAACCCACTGAAGGACAACAACACAAACTAAATGCGAGGTTCAATAGAAAAATAAAGCCTGCCTACTTTATGTGACTACTAAGTAGGACCCAAACCAAAGAGGGGGGGAGATTGCATAAATATAGCATAACTCAAATAACTCCTATTTCTATTGGTCCATAATCACAGATTGGTTTCTAATCTTTAACGGCTCTCTTTCTGTTGTCAGAGATTCCTTGTAAGTCATTGCTCTTGAGGAACATGAGGAATCTGTTGATGTATGAAGCCCAGTCCTCCGTCACTGGATTGAATGGTGTGGGTGGCGAGTTGGTTCCGGCCATTTTGTCTGCTCGGTTCTTGTTGCCACATGCTCAATTGGTCTCCTTGTCTCAGAATCCCACCTTCGTCGCCAGTGTTGTGTTCACAAAGAATGAGACTCAAGACCAGCGTAACTTCAGCTCTTTTATTAGTTGCCGGATTCCATCTGAACCAGTAGCTGTGGCAGCCCTTTTTTTATTAAGAGGCTGCTCGTGGCTCGCGGCCAACGACAGCTCCTTGAGTCTCCCGCCACTAGGGTGGCCAATCATGGCTAGTTATTTTTGACCAATCACCGTCGAGTAGAACACAATCAGATTTGAGTATTTGTGGACCAATAGGAATAGAGTATTTGGAGTATGCTAATATGTAACAGCTATACTTTCTGTTTTTATTTTAAAAAGCTCTGCAAAGTATGAATCTTGAAGACTAGTATGTTGGCATTATTGCAGGTAGGTACTGTGTTTTCCACAATATCTATAATCATGTTGCTGCTACGACAGCAGGGATAATTCTGGAAAATCTTCCTAACACAACTTTGTCAAGAATTCTATTTTTTAAATAGTAAAAAGCTAGTAGTTTGCAAAACACTCAAGAATGTTATGTGTTTTTCTAGAGATTGCCTTGAAATCAGTTTTCTGGACAGACATTCTCAACTTTCTGAGGGATGGTAAGTCCAGGACACAGGAACTAGGGAAAAATAAGACTTTAGTGAGAAATCTGTGACAAATCTGGAATGCCCACAATTTCAATAAGGTTGAAAACAAAATACTTACTTGCCTGATTTATCAATATCCTGCAAATATGCTAGAAATAAATGGTCTCATTCTCAAGCACTGCCAAGGTGGCAGAAACTGGGATCTGGAACTGATTTTAAAGAGGTGCAATACCATTATGCAGTCACACTATAGACCAGGGGTGTCAAATTCAAGGCCCAGGGGGTTGCTTAGATCTGGTCCGCAGGGCTGCCCTTGAAACAGCAAAAGACCGGCCTGTGGTGTCTCTGCCAGGGAAAATGGAACTCAGGAGGCCCTCATGCAGAGCTCAGGAGCTCCATTTTCACTGGCAGAGGGTTGCAGGAGGCTGTCGCAGCTGAAAATGGAGCTCATCCCCATAGTCATGAGAGGCCAGGTGAGGAGATGCATTTTCACTGGCAGAGCCACCACAGGTGCCCCCGACATGAGTGATGCGTTTTCACTTGGCCACCACAGGTGCCCCTGACATGAGTGACATCGAGCTGGCCACACCTATCCTGCCCATGCCCCCCCAAAATCAAATACAATTCTGATGTGGCCTTCAACGAAATTGAGTTTGACATCCCTGCCACAGGTCTTCTTGAAATAATAGCGAATACTAACCTGGAAAAAAGCCTGTTCCTCCATTGCAAGTTTGCATATTTTATGCAATCAGCTACTGAAATTCTCATTAATGGAGTGTGGTATTGTGCTTGTTTCATTATAAAGTGGCTAAGAAGTCTGTATGAATATCTTGTTTTGCATTATATAATTATATCTTAATCAGGGTTGGGATTCTACCAGTTCGCACCTATTCGCTAGAACTGCTTGTTAACATTCTAAGCAGTTCAGAGAACTGGTTGTTAGAAGAAATTACTAACCTAATCCTGTAAGGAAGGCAGGAANATTAACCTTTATTACATTCTTGGCAGGACTAGACTTCCTGTCTCTGGAACTTCTCTGGAGGTTTTTTCCCCTCCCTTGCTGGTACTTTGCTTGTGTGGAGTGACCATTCAAAGTTACAATGGCACTGAAAAAAGTGACTTATGAACATTTTTCACACTTATAACTGTTGCAGCATCCCCATAGTCATGAGAGGCCAGGTGAGAAGATGCATGCCTCGGTGTGAGTGATATTGAGTTGGTCATGCCCAGCCAATAACATGATCACCAAGCCATGCCCACCAACTAAGCCATGCCCACAGGACCGGTTGTTAAAAAATTTGAATCCCACCCCGATCTCAATGGTCTGCAGCCTTCCTGACTCACTATTCATCGGTTCAGTCCCAAGGGAAGACAGAATGAGAAAACTTATCTTTGGGCTTTTTAAATAATAGAGGCACTTTGGCAATCCTGTCTTTGAGAAATTTCTAGAAATATTTTCTTTCCCCTGGAGAAATTCAGAGAAATCAGCCAATATCTATACCCACAGATTTGATATTCAAAAGGCTAATTATTTCTATTCCAGTGGCTTAAAAAATCATTTCTAATATTTTACCCAAACTTCCTATTCCTCATTGTTTCAGACTATCTTATCTCACTCCTCTCTTCCCTAACTGTAATTTTATTAATTTTCTTTCTTTCCTTCCTCCCTCGCTCCCTTCCCTGCCTCCCTCCCTCCCTTTTATTCCTGCTATCTTTTCTTTACTTTATTTACTTTATTTGTGGAAAGTTTATAGGAAAGTTTATAGGAAAGTTTAAGTCAGTGGAGAAGCCAAGAGGAAGATGTAAGTCTAAGTTCAGCAGGCAGGTGAGTGCAGGTTGGGAAAGGAGCATGGTGTGTGCAAGGGATGTAGGTTTGATAGAGCCTGTAAGGGTGTGTGCTGTGAATCTATCAGTACATGGTGTGCAATCAGAAATAAATGTTTGAAGAAAGAGAAAGGTGGTACTACATACATACATACATACATACATACATACATACATACATACATACATACATACATACAAACATACATACTCTGACCATCCTTTTCCCTAGGTATCAAGACCTGCAAATTTTCCTTCTCTGCGAGATATTGATTCAAAGTGAAAGAATATCCAATTAACCAGCAATATAATGTGAGTTGATATGAGCTTAACACAAACTGGAAGTTACTTTCTACACCTCTCCTTTTCAAATAAATATCACATGGCATCATATAATTGTTTTTAATTACAATTGTAATGTAAAAAATAATTAATATGTGTTCGATCAGGAATGTTACTGGACATAATGAACAAATGTGTACATGTATTTGTACGTAGCAGTGGCAAGAGACAATTCATATACCTCCAATAAAAAAATCATGCATTCCCAATGAAAATTACAAAATTATTATTTTTTATTAATATCACAGATAAATGACTTGTTATGCACTTTTCTTTATGTCTCAAAAATTAAAAAAAAAATTTAAAGAATCAATACCTAGGCAAGATTCTTTCTTCTCCTTTTTCTACTTATATTTTTTTCAAAACATTTTGTATCACAAAAAATACGAGGGCTAACCACAAAATAGATTACGTTTTGCGATAGAAAAAAAACAAAGTCTAGGAAAAAAAAATTTATTATATACACTTGAAAGTGACACTTAAATACTATTTTTCAACATATTCACCGAACAAATTGAGGCACTTATCAGAGCAGTGAACAAGCTTTGTAATTCCATTGTCATAAAATTCAGCTGCCTGAGATTTGAGCCAGTCATTCACGCCTGCCCACAGTTCCACGTCATCATCAAAGCGCTGTGTTCCAAGCCAGGTCTTCATCCTCGGAAACAAGTGGTAGTCACTTGGTGCAAGATCGGGGCT
>BHFT01064524.1:7808-35585 GCA_004320025.1 Laticauda laticaudata | reverse complement strand
ATGACTTTACAGGTGACGCAGCATAAAGAGATTGGTCTGTAATTTTCAACTAGGTTGGGGTCTCCCTTTTTGAAGATTGGGATGACCGTGACTAGTGACCATAGGTTTGGCAAGGAGCTGGTCCTGAAGTATTTTTCAAAGATTATGCCTAGAGGTTCGGCTTTGGCAGTGGGTAGCTTTTTTAAGAAATAGGCACATATTCCATCCGGTCCAATAGATAGTTAGATAACATCCAGGACAGTTCTCCTCTCCCCAAATAGGAACTAATTGTTCCCCTGCATGTTACACCCTCATACATCTCTCCAGCTTTTTCTCTCTAGCTTTTCCCTTCCTCCAGCTATAAACGTTTAGTTTTCTTACTTTCTCTCAATCTACATCTTCTCTTTCTCTCTACAATTTTAGACTCACAACATGTCCTACAGCAGGAGTGTCAAACTCAAGCCTCTGGCCTGCGGGGTACTTAGACCTGTCCTGTGGGGCTGCCCTGGAAACAGTGAAGGACTGATCTGCAGTGCCTCTGCCAGTGAAAACAGAGCTTGGGAGCCCATCTGAGCTCTGTTTTTGCTGGCAGAATGTTACAGGAGGTCATCCCAGCCGAAAATGGAGCTCGGGAGTCCATTTTTCCTGGCAGAGCACTTGGGCCACAGGCCCGAGCACAGGCAGCCCCCCAAGAGCTGACCCCACCTACTCTGGCCCTCTGAAGTCAAACACAACCTTGATGTGGCCCTCAATGAAATTGAGTTTGACACCTTTGTCCTACAGTGTCTCAGGAAGTAGGATTCTAGTCTCCAATACCTATAAACCTCACTGCACCAATGGGACTGCTGATACAAAATATCTTCATATTAGCCCCAATCAGGGGTGGAATTCTTCCACAAGCGTGGATAAACGATCTTGGCCAACAATTGTAAGATTCGTCAAACCTCTTGGTCAACAATCTTCTTTAATCTGATTTAATCCTGTAAGGAAGGCAGGAAGGAAACATTCTGGTGTTACTTACATAAACTGCCTCTCCATTAACTGTTAAGGTAATTTCCCGTTAGGAGAATGAGCGCATACAGGGAGACTTAGTGAGAGTGGTGAAGAATAACACACAAACAGCACACAGCTACACTGTATAGCAAAATGAAGGTTTTATTTCCAATAAACGTTTAAGTAAAGTCCAAACAAGCAGTCCAAGTCATTCAAAGTTAAAGCAGTCAGTTTTCAGTCCAGGGAAAATCCAATAACAAAGTCTAGTATCAGAAACAGTTCAGTAATAGACTTACATCGAATCCAAGAAGAACTTTGATCAGCAAACAATCAATAGTCAATAGGAATGGCAACACTCTCCAGAACAACAGAACAGGAGCTAACAACCCAGGTTTCTGGCTCCATTTTATAGCCGTTTGAGGAACCACACCCAATTACACTTTTAGCATTCCCTTAAAGAGACAGTACTAAAATGTCTATCCTGGTTTATATATTTTCCAATCCAACTATTAGGTGACTTACATTCCTAACATTAACCCTTATTACATTCTTGGCAGCACTAGAGTTCCTGTCTCAGGAACGTCTCTGGAGTTTTTTCCCCTCTCCTTTGCTGGTACTTTGCTTGTGTGGAGTGACCATTTAAAGTTACAATGGCAGACTTTTTTCACTGAATACTCCATTTTTCACACTTACGACTGTTGCAGCATCCTCACAGTCATGAGAGGCCAGGTGAAGAGATGTGTGCCTCGATGTGAGTGATATTGAGTTGGCCACACCCAGCCAATGACACGACCACCTAAGCCATGCCCACCACCTAAGCCACGCCCATATAACCAGTTGTTAAACATTTTAAATCCCACCCCTGACCCCAACTAGCAGTCAGCTCAGCTCATGAGGCCTCATGATGGACCAGCTGCCTTTCAAAGCTAAAAGTGAGTTATTTTTTCTCCTTTTCAGCCCTCCATATCTGGCTCATGCCAGCAGAAAAGCAACCAAGCTAAGCCACAAAATTCATAGGCTATACTTAAATAGCAAGAAATATGGAGAAAGAGGGGAATATGATTCAAGACTGCTGATGTGTCACTTCTTGGTACTCCCTTGTGAAATCAAAAATGAAGAAGCATACAGTTTGTCATGCACTCAATGTTTCACCATGAATCAGATAGAATTGTGGACAATGAAATGTATTTCATTACAGTCAGTTTAATTGTTCACTGAATTGTTCACATATTTCTCTAATACAGAAGAAATATAGAATATAGATAACTAAATGTTTATATATGTGATCCATGAAAAAAGGCTCTTTATTTTGTAAAAGAATTAAGATGATTATTTGGCTCTACTCTAAAGCTTTTTTGGACTAAAGATGTTCAAAAGACGTTTATGGCATTTAATTAAATAGTAATTTCTTTAATCATGTCTAGCCTAACAAAAAAAATAGTTTCTGGCTTCAGGCATAGGATTGTCTTTATTATTAGATACAATTTCATTTGTTACTCTTTCCATCTGTTAATTACAGACATAGAACTTGATCTTCAGTTTATATATTTACAGATGAAGCACAAGAGAATAAAATTGCTGAGAACTATTAATTGCCACTATAAAAACTGAATGCAAAATATATCAAATTCATTATCTTGAGTTGACCAAACTATATTAAAAAGGTGGGATAAAAACATGACATAAATTGCTAACATAATTCACAATTTTCCACTATTGATGAGAAGGCAAAGTAGTCAGTACTTCATATAGGAATTAAGGTTCATTAGTAATTGGAACTTTATCTTATAATAAAGTTTAGTATTTTAGCTTTCTATGATGATAAATATAAATTAGTTGTAATTAGTTGTAATATGTAACCATCTTGATTATTTCTTATTAGCTAAATACTGTATATAATTTGTTGTTCAGTTTAGTCCTTTAGTTCTATTCCTAGGCCACACTATTTTCTAATGATTCATTTCCTTCATGATCTTTTCCCTTATTTTTTCACCTCAATTTTCCCCCAAAGTACAGAAATCTGTTTTCAAAGTACAGAAATCCTCTTCTTCCTAATTTCTTTTTTTCAGAATTTCCCAACTCTTTTAAGGTGTTGTACCACAACTGTTTTTCTCTTCAGGATGTTCATCTATAGAAATCCTTTCTCCTTTTTCTGGTCACTCCCCCCTAAAGATCCTACCACTTTCACTTCTTTAACCATTCCTTTTTTGTTAGTAAGTCCAATATAATTGATCTTCTTGTTGCCTTCTCTAGTTTTTAGACAATGAAACTTTCCACAAAGCATGCCTGCTTGTCTTAGTATTTGATTTCTAGTCAATTTCAGAGAAGTTGAAAACAATTGTATTTCTTGACTATCTTGACTATCTGCTTTGCAAAGATTTCATATGTAGCTTCTGCTTGGTTTGTTGCATTGGATTTAAACACAGTGGTATCCTCAGTACTCATTGTTAATTGATTCTGGGAGGCTTGATGAGCACCAAAAACAATGAGTACCAATTTTTTCCCATAAGGAATAATGTAGTGAGCACAAAGCAGCCGACACTGACAAAGTTCTAGCTTATGTATCGAGTACCAAACAAACAAGTGCCGGGACAAAAAAAATTGGTCAAAAGGTGTTGAATACCAAATTCAATGAATTTCAAAGCAGTTGAGTACCAAGGTACCAATGTATACATCCACAACAATGGTGTTTTGATTCTTTTCACCTTAATATTCACTCACACACCTTTAACAGGATTTTCATTCTTGTAGGGCTAATTCCCACACAGATGTAATCATTCTTTACACATAATTTGACTCCACTTTCCCTCTTGTCAGATCGGCTTCCTTTGAATAAAGTCTAGCCTTCCAGTAAGTACTATGTCCATTCACTGCACCTCTAGCAGTATAACAGAAATAGGGGTGAGTTACTAGGGGATATATATGTGTGCAAGGTAAAGGTTCCCCTCACACATACGTGCTAGTCGTTTCCGGCTCTAGAATATACATACATACATACTGCATACAACTTGCATATTGCAAGTTTTAAAAGCTGTTGATGCTGTTCTTTGTGAAAGGGAGAGGGACGTGCAGTTTAAACAATCCTTTCTGCACTAAATCCACTAATCCTGCAGTATCACAGGGAAATTTGGATAAGCAAGAATCAGCACATTCCCCTCCAGAAAAACTGGAAAAACTGAGTTGCGCATCTACTAAAGTTCCAATCCTAAACATGTTTGGTGAAGTATATGTCCAATTTACCCTGAGGGAATGGAGACCTAATTTTCAGCAAACAAGCTTTCAATTGTGGCATAAGACAAACCAGTCGTGTGCATAGCCATTTCTCAAAATTACATATGAAATAATAGATAGTTCTGAGCAAAATGTTTATAAAATTAGATTGCTGAGCACAGAAGACAATTTTTGAATATATATATATCTATATATGTTTAGAAATGTGTGTATTTCTGATACTGATTGCTATTTTTTCATTCTGTGTTTCACTTCTCTTTGGTCAAGCTCAATTGAAGCAGTATCCAAATAATCCAGCGTGTCTCTGTGTTAGGAACTTGGGAGAGAGATAACTGTGGCTTAATTGAGGCAAAAGTGAGATAATGTTTCTGTCTTGGAGGAATCCGTGAGAAGCGGTAGAAAGGCAAATCCATATTGGCAGTGAAGATAGAACAAAATACACAAAGGCTTGAAATGGATGATTCATATTCTTAGCAGTAGGGGGTGTTCATGTTATTATCCTTCTAGACTGCCTCTCACAGGGCATTCCTTCACAGAGCATTTATTTCTTGGCAGCAGAGCAACGTATTTCAAACCATGCCAAAGAAATGCATGCCCACACTGTGAAATCCTGTAATACTTCCTGATATGCGCTCTCTTAAGACTGTATTATCAGTCCTGGGGGAAAAAAAGAGTTTGAAAACTCATTCCACTGCATTTTCGTTATGCTAGGAAAGGTCAAAGAATGTCAAAGAAGACTATAGTTTTGTCTAGCATGCTTCATTTAGTTTGTGAATTAGGTTATGACTTATGTTTTCAGTTTTACCATATAATTGGCTGTTCTGCGAAATTTAAAATAAATTTAGTTGTCTTAATTAAAACAATTTACAAGGAAATCATATTACTATGTGCATTATGATTTCTCTTTGTCTGTCTCTGTCTCTCTTCCCCTCCCTCTGAAACCCCTCCTCCAAAACATTTTGTTTTGTTTTGATTTTTGTATATACTAAAATAATAGATTGGGTGGGGGCATTTAATTATTGACTAGTCAAAAAACCCAAAATCTTTGTAGTTCATTGCAAGCCTCTCAGTAATTTATTAAGATGTCCAGATATGTGTTATTCATATTTGATTTCTTGGGTGTATTGGGCTCCTTCTAAACAAAAAAGTCTAGGTATTTCCTTTAAAAAAAGCGGAATATATTATACTTGGGTTGAACTTTGACTTTTTATCATTGGTTCAGCAGGTAAGTGAGGTCGGTACAGAGCTCTTTGAGCCTGCCTGATGCTTATTCTGAAAATAGAATTTTTCCCTTCTTGCTCTCTTTCAGGTGTCTGCCCTTAGCTGCAATGAAGCAAGATTCATACAGCAGATGATAAACATGAAGAATGAAGAAACAAGAGGCACATTCCAAATTTTATGGCTATTGAAACATTTTTTTAAATTTCAGGATATTTAATGAAAGAGAGAGAAGCAGAGACAGGCAATATCTGTGCAGCCAGGTCACATTTGCAGCCTGGAAATTTTGGAAGTCCTGCACAAGTAGATGACACCAGTTTGGGAAATGCAGCTCGCAAAGTGAGATCCTTCAGGCTCGCTTAATATTGGAAGAATATTATTTACTAAGCTAGCATGAAAATATTATTTGTAGATCTATAGTACAGCCAGTATTTACTCCAAAACTACAGCAATACAAAAAAATCACCATAGACAGTAACATGTAAACCAATCATTTTTGTGGAGGTATTTTGACATCTAAGATTCTCAGGTTAATGAATATATATATATACAGTATTTGATTGTTGAGATAGGCCTCAGTATCATACAAATTTAATGAATTATTACTACTATTTACAAAAGCTATAGTCAACAGGAAGGCTGAACTATTTGTTTACATACGCAACAGAACAGATGCAGGATAAATCTTTTTGGCCTTGCATGAGCACAGTTTCTCAATGTTATCTATTAAACAAGTCCTCTTTTTCCAGATTTCCATGCACAGACTTCTTGTCACAGAAACATTACTTTTGACATGGTTCATATGGAAAACTGACAA
Organism: Laticauda laticaudata; assembly: GCA_004320025.1. Classification (NCBI taxonomy): domain Eukaryota; kingdom Metazoa; phylum Chordata; class Lepidosauria; order Squamata; family Elapidae; genus Laticauda; species Laticauda laticaudata. The sequence continues at coordinate 29,347 of BHFT01064524.1, read as the reverse complement.
AAGAGACTACTTTAATGAGTAACAGAAATAAGCTATGCTTGCTATCTGCTAAAATACATCGTTATAACCATTTTTGAAACATACCCAGCCCTTATACCCATTTATGTGGCAGCACCTAAGCAGTCTTGATTTCAGAAAGTATAATCAGACTTAGTACTTGGACAGGAGACCACTAAGAAAGTTCTAGTCTAGATTGGAAGTCTAAAAATATCCTGAAAAAAGGCTGTGGCAAATTAAGAAAAATTATATTGGCATATCGTGAAGTCACTAATAGTCAAAACAATGGACTTGTTTCTGGATAGATCAGCAAGCTAATTATTTGGTCCAGTTGCTTTCTGAAAATACTATAAATGAATGGCAGCATGGTTCTGGTTATAGCAATTGCTTTTGTTAATATCTGACTACTACAAAAGTGTATTACCTCTGACTGTATGTGAAGAATGTGTTCTGGCTGCCAGCTAGTGCTTTATTAATTGTTCTCATTTTCATTTAATGTATTTTTAAAATAGACAAAAATCTACGGAATGCTGCTGGCTGGCTGTTGCAGAATAAAAAATATTTTTATTATAAAAATAAAGACTTTAAACATTAAGATATGATTGTATATGGGTTTTCTAGATCATCATATATCATATATCAAGAACTATTGCTGAATGTGAAGTTGCCAATAAATGTAACAATAATAGCCAACTTTTTGGGGGGAGGTAGATTATGTTACATGAGTTCATTGCCCAGATAAACATTTGTTCTCCTTTTTCTCTGGGTCTGAATGTAAGATCATTGATGAACTTTTCTTTCATTTTTAAAAATCATTGTTTTGTTTAAATTATTGTGAAAATGATTTAATAAGCAGCTGTCAGTGCCCTTTGCAAACAAGATGAAGAAGTAGGTATTTATTTATTATAGGTGAATTTTGATGAGAAAAGGCTGCCTGTAAATTTCATCGAGATGAAACTAGGAGAGCTTCCACCCGGTAGTCCGATGTCATCATGTTGGAAGAAAAATCCTTCTGGGTTCAGTTCCGAGTGGAGAAAAAGACGCTGGAAACATGGAGGCTGTTTGGAAGGTTTAATATCAGGACCACATGGCCTGGAGCTCCAGAGTGAAAAGGATGATCACATGCTTCAAGGTGAAGGAAGAGATCAAAAAAGGGCTGAGGTGCTGAGCGTGCCTGGGTTTTATATCTTCGGTTGGGGTTTGAATTGGAGCTTGTATTCTAATTGGTTGTCAGACTCCCATGAGGCCATGCAGGAGCCACTCTAGGCTGTCCTGAATTCCAGGCTTGGTTGAGCCTTGCTGGATGATGATGCCCTTAAAAGGGCTTTTGGCAGTTGTTATAGCTTTACCTGCAGATCTTCGTTATAGAAATTATTCTGGCCTTAATGGCCCACCCATTAACAAAGATGGGGGTGAGTTTTTGCTTCTGAGGTGAGTTTCTGCTTCTGAGTTTCTACTCTTTTTAGAGGAAATATTCTGCCTTTTTAATATTTCCTAGGTTATTTCAATTTTCTAGGAGAGGGGTAGGTGCTAACTTCCTACAATCAATAATATACATTTCTAAGGGATTGCTGGCTTTAGAGGTAAATTGTTAAGATAAGAAAAAGCTGGCCTGGCTGCATTTTTTTTTTCTGAATAGTTGGTAATCTTAACATAGAAATTTACAATGTATTTACAGTAGGAATCTTGTGAATATTCTTTTAGCCTTAACTTTAGTAATTTTTATCCTCATGAATTTGGACTATAATCTTGAAATAAATCAATGTAGTTTGCTTCGGACTGATTTAGCATGTTGTATGCATTAAGCCCTTCTATTTTACAAGTCATATTTTTGTTTAATGCAGTGTGCCTTGCCAATGTATTTTATTCAACTATAGCTAAAAATCTTATCTTACTATAATCTCTGAAGTTAGTACTTGTTTATTACCAAGTGTTCAGCTAATGCGACCACTTTAAAAGAAACTGTAATTTTCTGGAGACTTGAGCTTTAATCAATTTATATTAACAATATTGTCCAATTAAATATAAATTTTACTTTAGAGCTTTTGTATAAATTCAGAGATTCTCTGAGAAGAAATGTTACCCCCAATATAACCATATTTTAAAATAGTTGATGTTTAAGTACAGTTTGAACAAAATAGTACGGTAGTCAAAATTAATATCCATTCTACTTGATTATGTCTCCACACATTTTATGATTGCAAGCCTATCCATACTTCCCTGGATATCCAGTCCTCTTATATTAAATGGGACATGCTTGTGTGGAAAAACATGCTTATAAATCGTATTTATAGCTCTAGGTAAGCATATTTTTCCAAACAAGCAAATAACATGCTTACCTGCTGCTATGAATACAATTCTTTGAATTTTTAAAATAAAATCCTTATGAATTCAGTAGAATTAAAATCACATACAGCACTGAGGAATAAAAACAATTCATGAAGTTGATATTGAAAGGTTTTGTTCCTGGATTCATCCACCTTCTATTTGTATTCATGTTTAGATAGAGGGCTGGGTTCCAGTTATCCTTCCCGATTGCTTACTGCCCAAATGGAATTTCACAAATGAACAAAAGAGGAAAGTTTACATGTACTGGAGTGGGAAGAGTGACTAAACCTAAACTTTATGTGTTAGATTTTTAAATTTCTTGAGTATTTGGCATTATCCCCAGTGATCAATTCATACTAAGCTTATATGTGACTGTTTACTCAGAAGCAAAACTGTGCTTTGTCAAATTTATTCACATGTGATTAGCTAGTTTAGCACGATTTAGTATAACAGTAAAGAGGCACCAATGTTAGATGACATGGTGCTAAAACTGAGTTAAATATTGATTTTCTTAAGTTTTTAAGAAGTGTGGGTTATATAAAAAAGGTGGAAACTGTTACATACTTGATATTGGGAATATTTTAATTTAAAAAAACATGCTACCCAGTTCTCTCAACCCCACACATCCCAAGGGAAAGAAAGGGTCAGACATACTGCTTTCCAGATAAAAAAGCTTTGGAATGGACAAACTCAGAGCCCATAAAAAGGCCTCTATTCTCTTGTCCATGGAACAAGTATTTTGTGGCAAGATAAGAAACAGAAGAACTAGACAAAGTTTCTGAATCCTAGTTGTAATGCAATTGGCTTTCCAGAAATTACATCAATGAATAAGAATGTGTAAAGACAAGGCAAAAAAATGCAAGAATGGACTCAAGATACTTTTGGCCTGATTATATTAGGGACATTTCAGTAAAGTTGGATGCTTATTCTCCATTGGCTCAAAAATTTTAAAGAAAACTCACTTGCTAAAGTGAATATAGATCTAATATTTATGTTACAATGAAAACTAAATATAGTATTAACCTGTATATTATAACTAGGTTACAATGCCCTTCAGATCACAGTAATATTCTAACAATGATCATTTTTGCACTGAAGTAAAGTACCACCAACATTAACTGGACCTCCCCTGCAATTTTATTATTTATCTGAAGGGCATTATAAAAAATATTTTTAAAATTGCCTATCTCTTTTCAGTGGAACAAGAATTTCCTAAAGCCACAGCATCTTACCATAAGGATTTTTTAAATTACTATTATTACAGAGAGGCAGATGTGATACAGAGGATGCCAGCTCCGAAATCTGAGACTTTAGCCAAGCATTTTGTTGTCTCTCGTTTATCCTGGATATGATATTGTCCAGCAAATGCTTCCCAGGCATTTAGATTTCTCATATTTGCTGTTTAGAATTGGAAAGTTTGGAAATACCCCTAGTGCACAGGCGTCTAAATTGTAAACAGACGATTTCTGCCTTAAGGCGAGCTTTGGAAAAACAGATCTTAAATAAATTTTTAAAAAGGAAATGAAAAGCAATTGATCATGGGGAAAAGTTTCAAGGTGTTTCTCACCTTCAGCGCCTTAAAAATAAATGCATTTTTAAGATCGCTTTCATCCTTCCTCCCTCTTATTTTTCCCAAAATCTGTTGAGACCTTTTCAACATACTGTCTTGTGACTATCATTCCAGAATTCACTAGCTGAGGTCCTGGGAAACGCATTGCGAGATCTCGAGTTATGGGAATCCATCCTTCTCTCTTCAAGTTGTTAATTTAAGCAGCCTTTCTTCGGCTTTCCCCCACCGCTATGTGAGACTGACACCAATTGCTGCTGAATAGCTGAGGGAGAGAAAAGGGGAGAGAGGAGGAGGAGGAGGAGGGAGGCGGGTATCATGTGATTCGCTTTCCTGCTCCCTTTAAAGCAGCCACATGCACTCGAGGGCCGGCTACAATCACAGCTCTCGGTACGGAGGGAGTCAGGTCCGGGCTTTCCCGGGCAATCGGGGCTGAGGTTCCCCCTCTTCTTTCCCATCCCTTTGCAGCTTTAACTTTTACGGCCGCCGCCACGAGTGCGGGAGAGAAAGCGCTGCAAAAATGGCTGGGGCAATTATCGAGAACATGAGCACGAAAAAGCTCTGCATTGTTGGCGGGATCTTGCTGATTTTCCAAGTCGTCGCCTTTCTGGTGGGGGGTCTGATAGGTAAGTGTTCCAAAGGCAAACTTTCCCCTCTCTTCTTCCTCGTCTCTTTCCGAGTCGGGCTTCTCCCCCCTTGTCTGTTCGGATACTTGTTACTGTATCCCTGGCTTGCTTCCTATGATCTCATTTGCCCGGCTATTGTAGTTAAGAAAACAAGAGGCGCTGCCGGGCCTCTTTGTGCCCACTGCGGTCTAGGGCCGCAAGCAAAGGAAGGCAGGGAGGCGTCGAAAAAGTTTAGGGCAGAGGGAGGTTGGCCACGGCTTGAGGATCTGCTTCACGGAAACAAACGTTAGGATGAATCTCTCAGCATGGCGACTTAGTTGGTGCAAAAAAAAAAAAACAACACCCTCGGAGTGGAAAAGTTGANCCCCCCCCCCCCCAAATAATAATAATAATAATAATCCGCCTTTCCTCCAACTCGGCTGCAAGAAGGGCCCTAATTTCCTTCAAAGAAAAAGTGGAACCGCTCCAGCCCACGAAAGGCACGTTCTGGCATTGTATCCCATTTAATGGGTCTTTGCTTTCTTCCCTTTTTTTTCCTCTGGATTTTGCCTAGGCAGCCTCTCTTTAGATTGGATTTCAGAGTCCTAAGGGCGGGGAAGGGTTTTGTAGAATGGGAGGAGGAAGCGCAGGAGGAAAGAGTCAGGGATGCCTTCCCCCTCCAGGGAGAGAGAAGAGTTTTGCTTTTGACTTTTTAGTTCCCCATCCCTTCCCACTGAAAGGCTTGTGGCTTCTTTTGATGTTGCCTGGATTTCCTCCGTGAGATTCTGTTGAGGGGAAAGCTTCAGAAATGGACACTGTGATTTTGAGGGTTGTTTCTTTCTCCCTCCCAGCTACATAACCTGTGCTGCTGGCTGCCTAAAACGCAAATGAAACCTCTTGAACGGATTACCTCACGAGAATGAGAAACCTGAGAACACAATCTTAAGGATAGAGGAAAGGGTATCTTGATTCCTTTTCTTCAAACATGTAAAAGCTTTATTGCCTCAGTTTCAAGGGCCAGGCAAATAGACATTAACATTCTTCTGTGGAAGTATTAAAAAGACTTAAATTAAATTAAAAATCTATGCAAGCCACAATGTTAACTAGTTAATCCTTATTTTGCAATATTTTAGACACAGGCACACTATTTTGTCATCCACTTTCTAGTCTTAGACTGGAATCATTCAATATGGATCATAGATAAAACAGATACAGCACATATATGCTTATCCCTTCATTTTGTTTCACAAATAATAGCTTTCTGTCAGTTTTAAATTAGCCAAATTGTTTGTTCTCTGGTGAAATAATACCAGTTCAAGAGAAAAGTAGTTAGAGAAGAAATAGCTTCCCCAGAAAATCTGTGTTAAAAAAACAAACTAGGGAACAGTCTCACAGATTTGGGGTGGGGGAGAGGAGAGAACTTTTAAAAAGCCAGTCCTACAGATGCTCAAATTTCACCTTTCAGCAATTTCTTTTGAAAGGTGATCTTGGAAGAATATTCTCAAAATGGGAAACATTCTATTTTATGGAAACATTTAAATACATGGCCTTCGGTTGAAAGGCTTTGTGATGTAAACATTAAGGATGACTTAAATCTGTTCTGGTATTGTTTTTTTCAGTGTGGAATTATTTGCATGCTGCAAGGTCTTTGTATACTGCTAAGGTTTTCTAAGACTAGAGAGCGAGAGTCTGCCAGACACCATGAAACCAGTTGTAATGGGCAAAACAGACATGTTGCAACACATTTCAGCCAGCTTTTTGTCTCAGACCAGCATGCGTGCACAGTGCATTTGATCTTGCAGTCATTTTTCCTAGGCATAATTTACGGGTAGGGAAAAAATCTACTGTATCGTAATGCATTGTGTTACTCTGAAGCAAGAGTGTTTTGATAAATTTTGCATTTTTCTGAAATACATACAGAAGTATTTATTCATCTGCATGTTTGTGGTTCTTTTGAATATTGAGCTTTGCAGATAAGATGTCTTGGGATATTAAGTTATAAGTCACTTTTAAAGCACTTTGTTTTATACAACTGAATTTAATATTTGGGAATACCAATACAGAGCCTTAAAGAGATTCCTTATGTTGATGTATGTACAGCAGTGTACATTTTTTTGTAAATATAATTGATATTTTTGAAAGAACTTCCAGTAGTGACTTCTGTGTTTTTTTTTTAAATGTGCAGGTGTGCATGCCTTTTTCTTTTCCCATGGTATAAATAAACTCAAAATCATATGGTATCCAGACTTCCTGCTGTGATGTCCCATAATGCATTGCAAAATCTGTATTGAGTGTTGTATCCAAATCATAGAAGCTTTTACTATATACAGCTACAACATAGTCAGAGCTGAAGCTTGAAAAAGCAATATCTGGCTTTTCTGTGGTATATGGAGTCATCCAAAGAATGTGTTCCTGTTATTACATCATCGTTTTCAAATACAAGCTTGGTTCAATTAAGCATTTTAAATAGATGAAATAGGTTTTCTTTTAAGTTCTGTCTGCTTTCTTACTAAACAGGTTTTCAAGGCAGTTTATGAATCAACTTAGTCCAATTTAAAGGCAGTAAAAACTGTTAGGAAAGCATATTTTTCTGCAAGTTGATAAATGAAAAAGCACCTATCCATCTAGTCCCAGATCTTTGTAAATAAAAGAAAAACAGTGTTTTCTAAAGGAGATGAGTGAGCAGGTTTGGTAAGCCTTCTTGGCAAGAATCTGTACAGTGATGTTTCCATTACTGAAAAATTCATATTCATAATAGTCATCAATATGAAGATTTATTATTTTTGCAACTCTTTGTGGAAAAAGGTAACCAATTCATCATTGGTTCTTAGATCTGTCAATGATCAAATTACCTAAGCTTATCACTTTATAGACCAGGATATAAATATCCCAAAGTACCCATTGCGAATTCATGTTGCTGGGCAATGTTGTAAACGTGATGTAGTATGGAGAACTACGGTTGTTGTTGTTTTGTAACCTATATTTTGAAGTAATAGATCTCACTATTTTGGTGTGATTTCCAGACCTTATTAATTTTTTTGGTTCTTGCTTTTTGTCTGCTTAATATGCATCTAAACCCTAATTCAGACATGGTACCCATATACTTCCAATGCAATGTGAAATTCCATCACTTTTAAATTACAGCTTATTATGATCAGTTAATGCTTATTTTCAGGGAACACTCAAACCACAGTTTATTATTTGGATATCACGCCCATGGAGACATAAGAAGAATGAAGGAGAATTCAGAGAAGCTAGGAAATCTCATATTAGTTGCAGAGGGAGAAGGACATACATTTACATGGCAATTCCTAATCCAACAAATCTGCCTTGGAGAAGAAATATAGTTACTGAGCCAGCTATGTGGAATATTTGAAATGAATGGCATTTTAATTCATACTGCCAATTTGCAATAAAGCAATTCATGATGCATCCTTACATGAATGGACACAAATGTATTTATTAATCTTTCCCTCGGGATACTTTTCAGAATCTGCAGTTATGGGACGTTTGGTTACATTTCTCTATAGCTTATTGATGATCTTACATCCAAATGGTTATTTTATTAAATTTATTGTTTCCCCATCTTACCACAAGGTAACTCTGGGTGATTCTCAATATTAGATATGTGGTTTGCTCATAATTAAATGTAACAAAACTTGTTTACTGTGGAATAATTTATTATGAAACATGCCATGAATATGTTTAAGCTGTAGTGGAGGACAGAAATGTATTACATTTCAGATCTGAATATCATTTGGTGGTCTTCCATATTTAAAGATGGTGGTTGTGACATACAGTATGTTTTGTCTGTCTGGTACCTGTTGATTTGTTAAACTTTAATAGCTATGATAGCCAGGCATTATGGGAATTGGGATCCAATATATTTGAAGGGCACCAGGTTGGAAAATAAGGGTTGAAATAGTTAGCCACAGAAGCACCTGTTATTTTCATGACCCCCAAAATCCTTGCTTCATTACATTTCTACTAAGATAGAGTTAGAAGCTTGGCATCTTATTTCTGGCTTCTTTGGGAGAAATATAGTAAAAATATTATGAAAAGAATGTCCATAATTATTTAACCACTCCCATGGTTGGGAAGGCTAAAGGGAATCATTCACTGGTATCAAATTCTAGCTCACCATGAAGGCAAGGTGTTATAAAGATAGGGGATAGAACATAGATTGCATTAAATTCATATTATTTGAATTTGGTTTTGTCTTTACAGTCAGAAAGGGTGCACTTTCTATAGTGAACTGCTTTATTGCTTAATTTTTAAGTGTAATCCTTCCCTTTATAGTTATCAAGAAATATGCATAAAGCTTATAAAAAAGATTCCTGAATTTCAACGTAAATGTTATTGCTGCTTGCTTTTTTTAAAAAAGATTTCCTGCTATGAAGGTGTAGATTAAGATCTCACTTGAAAATGCTGAGTGTTCAGAAACAGCTTGCAAATTTAGATTTAAAAACTGCAGCTATAAATAAGGCTTTTTACATGGCAGCTTCATTAACAGATTAATCTCAAGTAATTGTCATGATAAATGAGGCTAAAGGCTAAATCGAAGCCAAAATGATAACCATGTTGGAAAATAAATCTAAAGCAAATATAAATATTGAGAACAATTACCTTATTTAAATTAAAGTTCTTTGTCTAGATTAAGGACTATAGTTCATTTAGGAGAGAAATAACTATCAAAGAATTCCTTTGGGTTTATCTGGAACTAAAAATCTAACTTTTGTGATGCCTCTGTTGAGATGAAAGCTTACATGCACATACCAGAGATGCCTCAGCATTCCTTCAAGGCATAAATGTGATATATGTGCAGAAATCTGCCTCTGATATGAAAATGCTTTCCATCTATCGAAATGGTTTCAATGTGCCAGTTGTTACCTGAAAAATCAAATGTTTTAAGCCTAGCTATAAAAATTGGCTGCTGTTTCAGAGCTGAGCTCTCTTCGCTTTGAATACTATGGTCTCATCATTTTTATTTAGATCTATTTGTGAACTGATTTAATAGCTTGGCTGCAGTAGCAGGACACATGGCTTTTCAAAAGTAAAAATTGACAAAAGAAAGGCTTAGGCAAGGCCCAAGCATGTTTTGCTGCAGTGAGCCAATTAGCAAACATTCCCCCTTTTAAAGGTCTGATAGTTACACTATGAAATTTAAATAATTGGTTTTCAGCTATAATCACTGGAGCAGTTAGTCATGGTAAACTTGATACCTAATCATATTTGTGACACAGTGATTAGCAGCACTTCGCTTGTGCTCTTTCAGAATGACTTTATCCTTATTAGGGTTTTAAAAAAATTGTGCTATCTCATGAGCCACAGAAAGGATCACTGAAAGATTTTGCAGTAAAGATGTAAAGTAAAGAGGCAAAAATGAGAAAATACTGATTCTCTTTTGATCCTCCGAGTTAAGTTTTTTTTTTAAAGGTTCTCAGGTTCTGTGTCTCTTGGCCAGGAGTTATTTGAAGGCTAGTTACTCTGTGTCTGGTATTGATTTTGCAGCTGGCAAACCCAAGATACAGCATATTTGAATTCCACAGCAAGATATTTTTTTTTAATCTACAGTTAAGAATGAAATTGTTCCTTAGCCGTATTTCCAAAAGTGATAAGAAGTCAGCAAAAATATGTATGTTGCAGGTAGAGATATATTACCAGTATGTTAAAGGAAACAAAAGGTGAGAATGCAAACTTGAATGCAGTTGCTAGTTCTCCCAATGATCACAACTGATAATCTTTTAAATTTCATTTCTCCATGTTAATTTTTATTAAATTTATTTATTTGCTGGCCAGAAATAAAAAGGTTGTTTTCTCTCTCTTTCTTTTTGTATTTATCTACTCCAAGCTACATTTGTCTTGCTTAGAGAGATAGGATTTTTCTGTGTCTCAGTTTTATTAGAGGCTTATATGCTCCTGCCTAACTTCTGTGCAACCATACTTCTAATTCAAAGCCTACAAACTCACCATTTGGACCATTTCAACTTGTCTCATTTCTTGTATTAATGCCTGGTTCCCTTGGGTGTGTGTTTGTTTGTTTCTTTTATAACCTGTTCCATTCTGCAGTAGCCTTAGCATGAGCAATACAAGGGAAAATAAAATAAAAAGGCAGCACAGAAGAAATAGCAATCCAATCAGGCCTTAATGGCTCTAGCTCCACTCTCCTGGTCTTTCTGGATTTTACAGAATCTGGGATAGAACATTCAGCCTTCAACATTCATTCATGAAATTTTCTCTTTTTGGGATGTTTCATAAACCACAAGGCCATGATTTTAGCGCCTATGATCTTGAAGTAATAAAGAAGATGGTTGCTCTTCTGCTTTAGGAAAATAAGGCCCTCACTTATGCTGCTGACTGAGCTTCATTGAAATCTTCTGCTCTTGTTACCTGGATATTTTTGTCTTTGCTTCTGAATATTTGAGAAAAAAATAAACCATTTGATAACAAGAAGTGTATTAATTTGGACCACAATTTGATTCAGTTCTATACTTTGAATAGAAGTATTCTATTCTTGAGTATTAAGTATTGAGAAGTATTCTTGAGATTCCATATTTTTACAACCTGTTACATAGGGATGAAATTATAATCCTAAAACTGGTTAGGCAGTAAAAATGGGAAAGGTTGGGGGGGGGGATTGATGGTGTTATAATCCAACTCTTCAGGAGGGCCCTGGGTTGCTTTAAATGCTATGAATTTAGCAAGCTTTATGTTATTGGATAATTAAAATTAAGAAATAAGAAAGAAAAGATGTTAGGCTTGTAAGATGAGAGAGGTAAAGATGATAAATTAGCTTGTTTATTCCTAGCCTGCTGTTGAGTTAGTGTAATGAAGCAGAATGCCTTTGTATGCACTCATTTGGTGGTGATAGCCTCTGCTCAGAAGGGGGTAATTGAATAGAAAAAAAGAATGCTGTTGGAGCATGGGAGCAGTTAACATCCCATGAGGTCACTAGGCTTCAGACTTTAATCAGTGTAGACACCATGCAATTGAGATTTTTCTAAAGGATTTGTAGGAGTGTGAATAAGAGTCAGAAAATAACACTGAAGAAGCTGTAGAAAATAATGGGCAAAACTCCTATTGATATGTTTTAATATCAGGTTGGATATAGCATAAATGTTGAAATGAAATCCTGAATATGTGTAGAGCTTAATTAAGTCACAGTAGTTGTATCCCCCATGGTTTCCCACAGACTACTAGTTATGAGTTGACTTGAGGGAAAACAATTGAACTAAGCTCTGTTGCTGCATTTTGAATTTTGGAATAAACTCTGGTTGAAAAAGGCTGTTCAAAAGAACCTCTTTTGAATACATTCAAGAAAGCTTCCTAAGATTTTCCCAGTTCCATAGAAAAGGTTCCCTTCTCCTGCTTTCACATATTTATATTAACTCAATTTATATGGCCACCTACCTCAAGTTCATGACTCAGAGTGATTATCAATAATTAAACGGCATAAAGCAAACAAATAGCATGCATGTGATAATCCACAGCTGGAATAAAAATAAAAATTCAACTTATGAATAACAAGTCAACAATTGCAAGCACTCAGCCAGATCTACAAATTCCCAGGGCTGGTGGCAATGCCTTGAAATAGATCACTGTGGCCAAGAGAACAGAAAATACTCTCTTTCTGGGCCCACCAAATAGAATAATTTCAGTCAGCCCAATCAGAGAGAGTCTCCAGCAGTCCTTCAAATAACCCAGCTCCATGCCATAAATGGGTAACCATTGCCTCTTTTAAAACACTGCAGAACAACTCTCTTTCAAGAAAAAAGTCCCCGCTACCAGAACCCAACCACTTCTAAACTGGATGGGAATGGGAAGTCATTGGCTATCAGTTCAGTTTTATTTCAGTCAATAATCAGTGATCTGTCTTCATTTGTGTTGTTAAAGTCAGGTGAGAAAAGCCAAGCATCTTACTCTTAAACATCTATAGACATACATTAAAGATGAGGGACAGAAGCAGATAGTGCTTTTTATGAAAAGGTTTGCTTCAATAGCTCTGGCTTAGGGGCTATATATACATCACTGCAGCAGATTTAATTATAGCAGAAATGCAAAATTATAGTCTTTGTCATATGCAACTGAGCTTGTGCTGATAACAGTTATCCTAATCTGTAATGAGGAGGGTGATATGTCAGGTGTTTCAATCCCAAATTAGGGGCCTTACATGTTCAGTGCAAAACTTTAAACTTCATCCACATTTTTTCTGAGGCAATGTACTCTCTACCAATTATTGTACAGGAATTATTTAAAAGGACTCTCTTCAGCTTCATCCACACAACACTAGGTCCAGGCACTGATTTAGAATATGCACAGCATCTCCTGAATCCAATGAGAAAATTAGTTGAGTGTTGTCAGCATGTTGATAACATTTTGCCCCCCAAACTCTTGACTGCCAGTGTTTTAAGGAATGATTAATAATTTATACTATCTGACTGGTTTTTTTTTAAATAACCAGGACAGTGTTATAGTTGAAGTTATCAGATGGTTTGAAGAGAACAAATAGGATCAAACCAAATGTATTTTTTCTGTCTTGTTCAATAAGTCATTTATCGGATAAATAAAACTAACTCCATCCCATAAGCTTGCCTATTATATTCATGTTGAAAAAAGTGGCAAAATCAGTAGCTTACAAAGTCTGCGGTTGTGCAGATAATGCTCCCTCAACCTCCTTAGTTCTCATACATATGCATGCATGCATGCATACATATATGGTTCAAAACAGCTGTGAAAATATTGTGTACTCTTTGATATGTACCCTTGCCTTTCTTAAATTTTTTGGGACTATATCAAACGGAGATGCATTTTTCACTCAATTGTATCCATTGAGTTTGCTTTGTTTTGTGAGATGAAATAAGTCAAAATGAAGAGGAGAGCATAGATATGTTGGTCAGCTACAAATTCTACATACCCTGCCCTCAAAAACAACCAACCACATACAATTGGATAAAATAATAGTCTTTTAGTACAGACTACAACAAAAAAGCATTCAAGTTAGTATAGAGAGAAGTGATTTTATACTCAAAATGCCACAAATTTTGTATTTTATTTTTTTTTCATGTATCGGTATGAACTATAAAGATTTAAAATTAGTGACTCTAAAGACAACTGCTTCAAATTTAAACAGATAGGTTAAATTATAATTTTGCTGTCCAGCAAATCTCCCAACATCTGAAGAGGCAGCTTGCAGCTAGCACTAAATAATTAAAATAATATTCCTAAAGAACACGCAGAAATTCCAGGCACTCTTTTCAGATCTCTTGAGGTTTGGTAATCTTTTGAAGGAGAAAGTTTATGACTTAACAATTCCTGCCCTTTTGAAAAAGTTAACTCCTACACTCCTGTTCTCTGTTATGAAATAAACTTCAGTTTAGCTGACCTATCACAACTATAAATTATTTTAAATTTAAATTTTTTTGCATTCCAGCAAAAAAATGAATATTCAGGAGGGTGGATTCAGACTTGGAATTGCCTGGTTTCCTTAACAAATACATGATTTGCTTAATGATCACCATAAAAATGATTGGAAAATGGTGTCTGATCATGTAGTGCCTCAATTTGCAAATGCAATGATATGCGACCAAAATTTCATCCCAGTTGTGATTGTAAATTGAGAACTACCTGTCTGTCAAAGGACATATGACTAGATTCAGAACAAGCAAGGTATAATTTTTTTAAAAAATTGCAGTCTGCCTGTTCTTTGATTTCATAGGAAAGGAAGTTTGTTTCATTTTTACTATGCATTGAAAAACAATTTCTGGATAATATTTTTTCTTCTGAAATGATACTTTGCTAAAAGATTATTTTGAAAACTAAAGAAAAATTCCATTCATTCAATATTGAAAGTGTGATGTTAAGACCAAAGAAGATAGCTCATGAAAACTTTTAGTTCCTAAAATAGGATTGAGACTTCTATGATTTGGCTTCAGATATTTAAGAGCTTGTTCATCATACTGTAAAATAAAATTTGTGTTATCCACTATCAGACAAGAAGAGATCTCTAGTGGATGAGAGGCCCAGGGAGATTCTTTTGGTTCATTGGAGCAGGTCACTGCTTGATGAGCAGGATTAAAAGACCAGCTAATTGAGCAGTGATACAAGTGTGTACACTTTAAGACAAAACAAAAAAGCAGACTGTGTGGGAAATAATTGCCATTTTGAGAAATCATATGGCTATTTTGTGTGGCAAGCTACAATCTTATTCTTTTGTGTTATATGATTCTGAAATCTGACCTGAATAGATTAGCAGCAAATCAGGTAACTTTTTTTTCATTAGATTGTATTGGATCCATAGATAAAGGTTGTCTCACCTTGATGCAGCTACATTGAATTCCAGTAATATCTGTCTGTGGAGTCTATGGTGTTCTCTGAGCTTGGTGGTCTTCTTGCAGATGTTTCATTACCCAGTTAGTGAACATCTTCAGTGCTAAATGGGAGTGGGGTTCATATACAGCAGCTTTTCATGTCAGTGTTGCTAGGGATGTCTTTGTCAACAGGAGAAAATGGCTTATAAATTGTAGGATTGCTATGATTTGCCTTGCATATTGTTGAATTAGATAGGTGTGATTATACACTTATAAATATATTTGCATACATATTACAAGTTAACAGTTTAATAAATATTGCTTTATAAGCCTATTATTATTGCACTACAAACTTTCATGGACACCAAAAGGAATAATAAATGCAAAAAGATGGGATATATATATGTGTGTGTGTGTGTGTGCTGTTCAGCTTCCTTCGGGTATTATCCCACGTCATTGTAGTTCTTTTAAAGTTGTAGCAACGTTTCAGCAGAATCTCATCTGCCATCATCAGGCTTCTGTTTTGAGTTCGTACGACGTTCCTACGAACTCAATACAGAAGCCTGATGATGGCAGATGAGATTATGCTGAAACGTTGCTACAACTTTAAAAGCACTACAATGACGTGGGATAATACCCGAAGGAAACTGAACAGCACACATGTAAGTACCTGCGAAAACTTAAAAAAACAAATATATATATATATATATACACACATATATACATACATACATACATACATACATACATACATACATACATACATACATATATAGATAGGCATTTACAGTTCCCTTTTGCCTTTTTAGAGCTTTCTTCTAAGAGCAGAGACCTGCCTATCAACATTTTTTGTAGCCTACCAGTCCACCTTCTTAAGCCAAGAATGCACTAATTCAAGTACTCTGAGGGGGTTTGATGCTTTGGGTGAATTGAACTATCTGCCTTATTCAACAAAATATACCTAAGGAATCTTTGCTTTGTATAGTAAATGACACCACTCACAGAAATAGAAAGGTCAGTGAATAGTTTGTTTTTTTCATCATGTAACATTGATGTTTTATACAAAACGTTTTTGGTAAATTGATACTTAAGTAATGTTATTTTGTGCACGGCCAAATCTATATGATTTATTTCTTGTTTCATTCAGGAGCTCAAGGTAATTTTCATGGTGCACCTTCATTCTTTGTCTCCCCCCCAAAAAAACAAAACACCCACAACTCTGTAATTTATGTTGGGCTGAGAGACATTGATTTCTCAAATTCATCCTTGTGTATTTTGTGAATGCTAAATTGCTTATGTGTGAATTTTGCTTGTTTGTTTTTCAGCTCCAGACCCAACTGCTGCTATACCTTATACGGCTGCAAAGTGCATAGACTTGCAGAAAGACCATCATAAGACCAAATGGTTCATACCATGGGGACCTGACCAGTGTAATAAACTCAGAGATTTGGATGAAGCTGTGAACAGACAAATTGAAGCGAATAACATTGTGTTTGCCATTCACATACCACTTCCCAAGAATGAGATGAGTCCCTGGTTCCAATTTATTCTCTGCATTTTGCATATGGACATTGCTTTCAAGACTAACAACCAAATTAGTAAGTAGCTAAAGGTGTTTCTAAGTTAATGGAATAACTAAAATAAACAGAATTGGCAATTAGTTAGTTCCAAAATTTCTATGAAAGAATGACTACATTTCTGTCAAGCACAGGAAATGAGGATCTAAAGTAGTTCAAAGGAATACAGATTTATTGCATACTAACTTATTTTCTACAAGAACAACTGTCAAAATGAATTGGCAGTAGATAAAGAGTCAATGGAATGCAAGGTGGGCTGGACTTAGATCTCTTGAGGGCATGAAGGGGCTCGACGCTGATGATGTTCTTGACCCCTCCCTTGGGCTCAGCCTGGTCATCTGTAATTTCATTGTAATGGTCCATATATAATCTACCTTTTGAGGAGGATATGAAAAATCCATTCCTATTTTCCAACCATAAGTATATAGTTCAAAATAACATAGGTATCTGATAATATTAAAATGTTTCTCCAAGTCAGATTAATATATGTAAAGTAAATTTGAAATATATTTTTGCAGTAAAGTTTAAATCTGTTGATTTTTGTCATACGTTAAGACTATATCTCTCATTGTTCAGATAAAATGGGGGTCTCCAATTCTTTATTCCAGGCAATATTTAGTGTTTCCATATTGAATTATTTTATTGACAAGTATTTATAACAACTAATTGTGGGTTTTTAGTCTCACATTATTTAATAATTTCTAATAAATACAAGTATTTATGACCTCGACTTATGACTTACTGAGCCCCAATATTTATGTTGCTAAGTGAGACGTTTGTTAAGCGAGTTCTGCCTCATTTTATGACTCTTCACAATTGTTAAGTGAATCACTGTAGTTAAGTTAGTAACATGATTGTTAAGTAAATCTGACTTCCCCATGACTTTACTTTACAGAAGGTCACAAAAGGTAATCGTATGACCCCAAGACACTGCAACAGTCATAAATATGAGTCAGTGGCCAAACAACTGAATTTAGATTATTTGACCATAGGGATGCTGCAATAGCCATAAGTGAAAAAATGATCATAAATTACTTTTTTCAGTGCTGTTGTAACTTTGAGTGGTCACTAAATGAATTGTTATAAGTCAAGTACTACCTATAAGGTATCTCTGCAGCAGAAATGCCACTGATTCAAATCAACATGTGACAAAAATTGTAAACTATTGCCAGCTTTTTTTTAATTGTATTTTCTTTATAACATAGAACACAATAAAAACTTTCAAGTCCTTGATGCTCTCTGAGGTTGGTTGTTTGCAGGCATTATACTTGGTAACAACATCAGCACCAAGAGCTTCACAGTTCAACCCTGTTATATTATCTACAATTGGAGTAATAAAACCTCATTATCATTCAATAAATCACAGTATCATCAATTCACATGATCCAAATAACATGCTTTTTATGAATTTTAACTGGCATATACCATAATATCAGTTTAAAATAAGCAAATGGATAAAAGTGGGTTTTCCACAAACAGTACTCTATAATATTGATGTTATGGTGTTAGAAGCTAACATTCTGTCCAATTAACTAAGTAAATCAATAAACCAAGTAGAGTTTGTATTAAATATGAAGCCTTTCAAGATTTGATACTAGTAAAATACTATGCGTAGTGATTTAACTAAAGATTCACATACATACATTACATATGTACTATATACATACATAAATATCATCTTTGTCTAAGAATTGCATATTTTTCAGGAATTTTTGAAACATGAAAGAAGTGCACATGATAATGTAGGTTAAAATTCAACAGATACTTTAATTTCAAATTAATTAAGTTCAGCAAGCACTGAAATTCTTGTGGAATTTCCTTTTAAAACTTGCAAGGAATATGTGGGTGCCAGATAGATTAATTAGGATAATAATGGTTTAAAAATTGATAATTTGCAACTAATGCTAGCCAAAATAATCATTCCTTTGAAATTCATCTGATATCAGTCATGCTCCTTTGTGGCTGATTTTGTTCTTGCAGTCAATTGCCATGAAGGTGAAAGTCATTTGAGCTCATTCTTGGCTTGCTTTTCCTCTCTAATTTGAGTGAATACAGTTCTGCCTTGTCTTTGCCATTTCTATATGGCAAATGAAAGCATCAGTTGGCCTGATTCCAAGCCAGAATTTATTCTTAACAGCTTTATTATTTGGTAGGCTTTAATCATCATCCAGTATGTTGCTTTTTTTAATCCTTATCTCTTACTAATTTGTATTATATAGTTGACAGTGAGTTTGATTGTTTGAAAATAGTTTCAGTTTTTTATCTTAACTATAGAAATTTAACATTGTCTGTACTAAATACTGGCCAGGAAATGCTTGGTTATTAGGTAATTTCTATTCTTGAAGATGTACTGTAGACCTTGATAGGCATACATCAGCAAATGTATAGAGCTATATACAGTATATAGTAAGAAAGGGGATTTGGGCTTGTTGTAAATCCTGGATCTTGCTTTCTCAACTAGTTCACTTGAAAAAAGTCCATGCTATTGACTGCTTGCAAAACTCCCCTGGAGGGGATTTTTAGGTCAAACTTCCCATCATTGGAGCTCTCTAAGGACATATGTCATTTGGAAGATTTAATGGATACCAAGTTCTGGAAGGAACATTAGCTTCAGGATCTATTTTATTTATTAATGAAATTTATATGCTGTTTCAGTCCTGAAGGATATGTGAGACAACCAATGTAAATAATATAAAATGCAATAAGATCTAAGAAATTTTAAGTCCCTTTTGATTATGACCCCCATCTGATTATTCACTAAGAGCTATGAATTAAGGAGGATATCCAAACTGTTGGTCTATTCTCAGTGGGAGAACACAACCAAATTAAAATCCAAAGATCATATCATTCAAGAATTAGAAGGTTTCTGAATCTTGTTTCATTTGACCTTGTTTTTCTGCTCTAGATCCTGACAGCTTTGAGGACAGGAATTCTACCATATTCCCATTTGGCCTGGAGTGCAAATACATAACTAGGTTACAGAATAACAGAGTTGGAAAGGGACATTGGAGGTCTTCTAGTCTAACCCCCTTTCAGGCAGGAAACCCTGTACCATTTTCAGGCAAATTGTTGTTCAATCTCTTTTTAAAAACTCCATTTGTTGGAGCATTCACAACTTCTGGAGGCAAGTTATTCCACTGGTTAATGTCAGGAAACTTCTTATTAGTTCTAGGTTGCTTCTTTCCTTGATTAGTTTCCACCCATTGCTTCTTGTCCTATCTTCAGGTGCCTTTATTCTCCAAAGCACCTGAAAGCAGAACAAGAAGCAATGGGTGGAAACTAACCAAAGAGAGAAGCAACCTAGAACTAATAAGTTTCCTGACAGAATAATTAACCAATGGAATAACTTGCCTCCAGAAGTTGTGAATATTCCAACACTTGAAGTTTTTAAGAGATTGGACAACCATTTGTCTGAAATGGTATAGGGTGCTCCGGCGCATGCAAAAAACAGCTGACCAGTGTGTGCATGTGCACTGCCCAACTGATCTTGGGTTTCTGGTGCTCTAGCCTGCACGTGCGTGCACATTCTGGTTTGGGCACTCAGTGATGAAAAGGTTTGCCATCGCTGGTATAGGGTTTCTACCTGAGCAGAAGACCTCCAAGATTCCTTCCAACTTTGTTATTGCAGTACTTCATATTTTGTATTTGTAAATTCTTCATAATTACAACTTAAATATGTTAATGTGTGAGCCAAGTTGAAAGCTGACAGATTTCCAAAGCAGATTTTTATTTGTATTTAACATAGATTTTTAATTATTCCAATTGTTAATTTTATATTTCTGTTGTACTTTTGTTACATTGTTGTGAATTAGCTTGGGATTCATTTTAAATAAATATAAAAGGAAAGTATGCATATTTATGTAAATACCCTAGTTTCCATAACATATATATAGTGTTAGAGTTTGCAGCAGAAATTCAAGTCCAGAAAACACACAGATGACTGATTCAGCAGGGTCATTAACTTCTTTATAAACATAATATGAATAAAGTTTATAATACCATTTGTAGATTCTTTCAACAGCATAAGCAAAGCACAAGCAGCAGCAGCTCAGAGCAGACATCAATTTCAGCAAGCAAGCAAATTAGTTTCACTTTTGAGCAGCAGGCAAGTAAGAGACCAGAGCCTGATGGCAAACCTATGGCACATGTTCCACAGTGGCACACAGAGCAATTTATGCCGGCACATGAGCTGCAGGCAAGCTTACTTCACTGCGCATGTGCGCACCTCACAGTTGATTTTTGGCAGGTTTGAGGCCTTTTTCAGCCTCCCAAAGGCTTGAGGAAGGCTTCTGCAGGCTTTGCAGGCCGAAAACTACCCCTGTTTTGTCACTTCCTGTTTTTCCGAAAAGTGATGAAACAGGGCTAGTTTTCAGCCTGCAGAAGTCTTCCTCAAGCCTTTGGGAGCCAAAAAAGGCCTCAAATCTGCTGAAAATCAGCTGTGAGGTACAGTGCAGGTAAGGGGGTGTTGGGGTGGGTGGGTGATTAGTTTTTGGCATGCATAGGGGACGTGAGGGGGGCGCATTGCCTTCTGGGTTCTGCCTTCTGTGCAAGTGCGTGCACAATTTTTGGTATAGGAGCCCAAAAAGATTAACCACCACTGGACTAGAGCCACACCCAGGCTACTTCCAGTTTCAGTTTCCATTCATCTCCCATTGGTTGGTCTGTTGCCATGTCTACTCATTGGCTGACTTTGTTACTACGCCCTATTCCAGTTCATGAATGCACTCTGAAATATAGACTGCGTAATTTTGATGTTTTGACTATGATAACCAAAATTAAATGAGGTGGGGTTGTTGTTTTTTTGCCAAACCATCTGCTGGCATGCTTTTAGGAAATAAATATTAAATAAAATGTTTTCCTCTGATAGGATTGAAGCTTTTTGACATGGGATAGTTGTAGTAGGAATATGTGAATTCATTTTTTTAAACATAATTCAGCAGTCTTCTAATTTTAGTAAGATTCAAGAGGAGTCAGAGGATGCATGCAGATTCTGCTATCTATAAGGCTGTACAACATTCTTCAGATTCCTGTATCTGTGTTTTCTCCCTGATCATTTAGTAACTTGGCTTTCAGTACATTCTCTCTCTCTTTTTCTATTCTTAAGCAGTGCTATCAGAAACCTGGTCCTAAAATTTCTGTCTTTTTTTTTTTTTTTGCT